>VMDO01010206.1:0-72870 GCA_007922755.1 Pedetes capensis | reverse complement strand
TTTCATTTTTCTTGATTGCTGAGTAGTATTCCATCGTGTATATGTACGATAGTTTTTTTTATCCATTCTTCTGTTGAAGGGCACTTTGGTTGATTCCATATCCTTGCTATTGTGAAAAGTGCAGCATTGAACATGGAGATGCAGGTGTCTTGGTGGTATGATGACCCATCTTCCTTTGGGTAAATTCCCAGTAGTGTTACAGCTGGGTCATATGGTAGATCTATTTTCAGTTTTTTAAGATATCCCCATATTGATTTCCACAGTGACTGGACCAATTTACAGCTCCACCAACACTGTAATAGTGTTCCTTTTTCACCACAACCTCACCAACATTTGTTGTTATTTGTTTTATTGATCTTGGCCATTCTTCCTGGTGTAAGTGAAATCTCAGAGTTGTTTTAATTTGCATTTCCCTGATGGCTAGGGATATTGAGCATTTTTTCATGTGTTTCATGGCTTTATGGACCTCTTCATTTGAGAACTGTCTACTCAGTTCCTTTGCCCATTTGTGTATTGGGTTATTTGTTTTTTGGGGAGTTTTTTCTTGGGTTCTTTGTAAATTCTAGTAATTAGACCTTTATCTGATGTATAAAATGTGAAGCTTTTTTCCCATTCCGTGGGGGTTTCCTTGACTCTGTTAATTGTTTCTTTTGCTGTGCAGAAGCTTTTTAGTTTCATGTGATCCCATTTATCTATTCTTATTGCAATTTCCTGAGCAATTGGAGTCCTAGTAAGGAAATACTTTACTGCACCCATATGATGGAGTGTATTGCCTATCTTGCCTTCCATAAGTTTTAAAGTTTCTGGTTTTATGTTGAGATCTTTTATCCATTTTGAGTTAACTCTCATGCATATTGAGAGATGTGGGTCAGCTTTCATTTTTCTGCATGTGGATGACCATGTTTCCCAGAACCATTTGTTGAAAAGGCTGTCCTTTTTCCAGTTTACTTGCTTTGCTCCTTTGTCAAAAATCAGGTGGCTATAGGTGTGTTGAGGTATATCTGGGTCTTCTGTTCCAGATGTCTTCGGGCCTATTTTTGTGGCAGTACCAAGCTGTTTTTGCAACCACTGCCCTGTAGTATAGTTTGAAGTCAGAGATTGTGATTCCACCTGCATTAGATTTGCAGCTTAAAAGTGTTTTGGCTATACATGGTCTTTTGTGGTTCCATATGAATTTTTGGGCCATTTTTTCTATTTCTGTAAAGTCAGTCAGTTGAATTTTCATAGGTATTGCATTAAATCTATAGATTGCTTTTGGTAGGATAGCCATTTTTACAATATTAATTCTCCCTATCCAGGAGCGGGGGAGGTCTTTCCATTTTTCAGTGTCCTCTACTATTTCTTTCTTTAATGTTTTGAAATTTTCCTTGTAGAGTGCTGAAGGGTCTTTGGTTAGATTGATTTCAAGGTATTTAATTTTCTGGTGGGCTATTGTGAATGGTATTTTTTATGAAATTTCCTTCTCTTCCTGTTTGCTGTTGGTGTAAAGAAAAGCTATTGATTTTTGTGTGTTAATTTTGTAGCCTGCGACTTGGATGAAGGAGTTAATCAGTTCAAGCAGTTTTCTGGTTGAGGTTTTGGGATCTTTCAGGTATAAGATCATATCATCTGCAAATAATGATAATTTGACCTCTTCCTTGCCAATCTGTATCCCTTTGACTTCTTTCTCTTGTCTGATTGCTTTGGCCAGGACTTCAGTTACTATGTTAAATAGAATAGGAGAGAGAGGACATCCTTGTCTTGTTCCAGATCTAAGAGGAAATGGTTTTAGTTTTTCTCCATTTAATATAATGATGGCTGTAGGTTTGTCATAAGTGGCTTTTATGAAATTAAGGTATTTGCCTGTTATACCTATCTTCTCCAGTGTTTTTATCATGAAAAGGTGTTGAACTTTGTCAAAATCCTTTTCAGCATCAATTGAGATGATGATGTGGTTTTTGTTTGCCAGTTTCTTGATATGCTGGATTACATTAATTGATTTCCATATGTTAAACCAGCCTTGCATCTGTGGTATAAATCCCACTTGGTCATGGTGGATAATCTTTTTTATATGCTGCTGGATTCTGTTTGACAGAATTTTATTAAATATTTTTGCATCTAGATTCATAAGAGAGATGGGTCTGTAATTCTCTATCTTAGATGAATCTTTTCCTGGTTTAGGTATCAGGGTGATGGTAGCTTCATAGAATGAATTTGAGAGTGTTCCCTCCTTTTCTATTTTTTGGGATAATTTGAGGAAGACAGGTATTATATCTTCTTTAAAAGTTTGGTAAAATTCTGCTGTGAATCCATCAGGACCTGGGCTCTTCTCTGTTGGGAGACTTTTAATTACCTTTTCTATTTCTGTATATGTAATGGGCTTATTTATGTCAGTTATATCTTCTGGGGTTAGCTTTGGTAGGTCATATGTGTTAATAAAGTTGTCCATTTCTTCTGCATTTTCATATTTTTTGGAATACAGTCTCTCATAGTAATCCCTGACAATTTTCTGTATTTCATTGAAGTTGGTGGTTATGGAGCCATTGTCTTTCATAATCTGTACTATGTTGGATTTTTCCTTTTTCTTTTTGATGAGGTTAGCCAGAGGGGTGTCTATTTTATTAATCTTTTCAAAGAACCAACTCTTAGTCTTATTGATTTTTTGAATTATCTCTTTGGATTCTAATTGAGATATTTCTCCCTTTATTTTTATAATTTCCTTTTGGGTGTTCCTTTTAGGCTTAATTGAATTGAACTCCGCTAAAGAATGCTTTTCATCGAGATTGGATGAATCTGAGCTGAGGATTTCTGATTCTGAAGATGCCATAAATGAACTTAAAGACAAACAGTCAGAAATGGAATCAATGATAAAGGCATTAAAAAAAGATTTCCAGGAGAACTCAGATAGAATGAAAAAACAAAACTTAAGAATTCAGGGTATCCCTGAAGGAGAAGAAAGATCCACTGGAGGCCTTCAAAATCTAGTAAAGCATATCCTGAAGGAAAACTTCCCAAAGATAGTACAGGAAATGGATATATACACCACTGAGACATTCAGGACTCCTTTGAAGGCTGATTTAAGTAGATCACCCTCAAGACACACCATCGCTCGTAAGCTGTCAGTAGAGACCAGGGAAGTTATCCTGCAAGCAGCAACACAGAAACGCCTTATTACTTACAAAGCAAAACCTATTAAAATTACTGCAGACTTCTCCATATCAACATTGAAAGCTAGAAAGGAATGGACACAGGTGATTCAAATCCTAAAAAAACAATCTCCAGCCAAGACTAATATATCAGGCAAAATTATCTTTGAAAATAGATGAGGAGTATAAGACATTTAATGATATTGATGCTTTTAAATGATATGCAACCACCAAACCAGCACTGGAGAGGATTGTAAATCAACTACCACATCTAGGAGAGTTAAGACAACCCTATAAAGGAAATCAAAGAACTGGTTAGGTGAGATGAGTGCAACCCAAGAAAGGACCAAAGCAAACATGATTCATAAATCAGTAACAGGTAATGATTGGGTATATAATAATAAATGCTACTCAATAATCACTATTAATGTAAATGGTCTTAACTTGCCAGTTAAGAGACAGAGGTTGGCTAATTGGATGAAAAAACACAAACCATCAATATGTGGTATTGAAGAAACTCATCTAACTCACAAAGACTGGAATAAACTGAGAGTTAAGGGCTGGAAAAATGTATACCTAGCAGGGGGCGAACAAAAGAAAGCAGGTGTTGCAATACTAATTTCAGATAGACTAAATTTCATTCCAAAACTAATTAGAAGAGACAAAGGAGGGCATTACATTTTAATACAAGGAACAATCGATCAAGAATCAATAACGCTCCTTAATATTTATGCCCCGAACATAGGGGCACCTAGCTTTATAAGACAAACTTTATGGAATATAAAGAACTTTATTGGTCCAGAATCAATAATAATGGGAGACTTCAATACCCCACTTTTTTCCGGAGACAGGTCATCAAAATGAAAAGTCAACAGAGAAACATCAAATCTAATCTCCACCCTAAACCAGTTGGATCTCACAGATATATACAGAATATTTCATCCACGTGATGAGGAATACACATTCTTTTCATCTCGACATGGAACATTTTCTACGATAGATCATATGATAGTCCATAAGAACTCCCTCAACAAATACAAAAAAGTAGAAATTATCCCCTGTTCCTTATCAGATCACAATGGAATAAAATTGGAGCTCAAAAGCAAGAGTAATTCCAGAAACTTTACAAACTCATGGAGACTGAATAATACAATGCTGAATGACCCATGGATTGTTGATGAAATCAAATTGGAATTTAAAAAATTCCTACAATCAAATGATGGTGTCATTTGACCTTTTGATCCTAAGCCCTACGTCCATGCCCTAGATGGTAGAAGCTCTGTTTCTGGATCTATGCCTCTAAGGCAGAGGCTTTATGGGGCCTCCAGGAGAGAAAACTTTACTCAAGCAGAAGCAGACAGGCTTACAGTGTGCACTGACAGGCACACTGTAGTATTACAGAGAGGAAGACATTTCTATGTCACATAGTCAGAGCACATATAGTGGACAGAACCCAGACAGGGAAACCCAAGCATCCTGACCTCCATACTGAAGGATGAGCAGGCCTGTCTGTGGGGCAGTTTAAAAACTCAGGGTGGCTGTTTTTAGGTATCATTGAGCCAGATATAAACCATGCTGACCCTATGTACAACAGAACAAAACACTCCCTGATTCTGTGACAGACACACAATCTGTTTTTTATGCTTAAACCAATTGTTGCAGTCACTGTGTCAAGCCATTTAGTTGAAGGTCTTACTGGTTTTTTATTGATCTGCCACTCTCCAAAACATCATATCCTTCTTCAGGGATTGGTCCCTCCTGACTACATGTCCAAAATATGTAAGAGGCAGTCTATCCATCCTTGCTTCGAAGGAGCACTCTGGTTCCACTTCTTCTAGGACAAATCTGTTAGTTCTTTTGGCAGTCCATGGTATTTAATATTTGTCCCCAACACCATAATTCAAAAGCATCAATTCTTCTCCTGTCTCCCTTTTTCAGTGTCCAGCTTTTACAACCATATGATATAACTGAAAATACCATCATATGAGTCAGGCACTCCCTTGTCTTCAATGTGACATCTTTACTTTTTAACACTTTAAAGAGGTCTTTTGCAACAGCTTTTCCCAGTGCAATGTGTCTTTTGATTTCCTGAATCCTGTGACAAATACTTGAGAAATACAACTGAAAGAGAGGAATTATTTATATGAGTTTATAGTTTCAGAGGTTTCACACTATGATCACTTGGATCCTTTGTTCCTGGGCTGTGGTGAGGCAAAGTATCATGGCAGAAGGGCATTGGGAGCAGATCTGATAATTTTATGGCAGCTTAGATGTGGGGTGTATGTGTGTGTGTGTGTGTGTGTGTGTGTGTGTGTGTGTGTGTGAAAGGTATAGGTAATATCCCAAGTACTAAATTACAAAAATGAAAGAGATAAAAGGTATTGTTATAAAATTTATGTATTTACACTATGAGGGGAACAGAAACAAATATAATGGAAAACAATTTTCTGAATATATATCATAATATCTCTAAATATTTTGACTTGGATCTACTTCTGGGAGTTTAGGGAAAAATACAACAATAACACTATTTTCACACAAAGGTGGTCATTGTACTGTTATGCATATCTTTACAAAAAGTAATAATTTTCAATCAGAATGTTAATGAATAATTAAAATATATAAAAATAAGAAGTTCAGGGTACATTCATTTGTAGAAACTATGTTAGTGGCAATAGCTATGGCCACCCCACCTTGACACTCAGTCTTCTAAGATATGGGAGGTTAAACTAGTACAGGTCTGGTTTGTACTTGGATGTGAGGCCACCTGGGAACACTGGGTGCTGTAGGCTCATGGGAAAGAACCTGTAGCCCACTGCAGAAACAATCAGCCATAGAAAAACCTATGAATAGTGGAGAAGCACCTACAATACTGCAGAGCATGGCATAGTGTTTAGTAGTGTTTCATTCTCTTGTACATAGGGTTGCTGTGTTTTGGAGGTGACTTGACAGCATCTCACAACAAGAACATCCATTATTTTGGGAATAGGCTGCTGTTTTCTTTACTATGTTAGTCTGGAAACTCAGCAAGAACTTGGCTACCATGCATGGCTCTGCTGTTTCCTGAAATACAGGTGGCTTAGCTTTCAGCATCACAGCAACTTGGAAGCCCCTACAGAATAGGGTGACAGACGTGTGGGGAAAGTGATATAGAAATGTCTTTGGCTGGGTGTGGTGGCATGCACCTGTAATCCCAGTGGCTCAGGAGGTGGAGGCAGGAAGATCACAAGTTTGAAACCAGAGATAGTCTGTGTAATTTGGTGGGACCCTTTCTCAAAAAAGTGTAAAAAAAAAAAGTATTCATTCTCTCTCACAGAAATAGTGCTTCGTAAGCATGTTGCCACTCAATTCTCTCTCCAGTCCCTGAAGAAAGAATTTCTCATGAGTCTTCAGGTTATAATATTCCTTCTGGACACAGGTCTACTTTCAACTCTCATTTACAACTCTGTCACTTGGGCAAGGTGAAAGAAAATAAACCTATGAAAAGCTTGTATTCTAGTAGTTAAGTCTAAGAATTCAAGTTCAAATTCTTAGACCTAACAATTTGAATCCAATTTGTTTTGGATTCCAGGATGCATTCCATATTTCAGCATTAAACTCTGCAGTACAGGGGTGCAGGAGAGTGCACCAGGTACTTGCCTTTATCAAGGCTATATTCAGAGAAGGATCATGAGTTTTCAATATATCAGCCTATTACTCACACCCTGTTGATATGTCATGATTCTCTCTCACAGAATGTATGTTACCTTTGTAAGATGCTCTATTTTCATTCTCCAGTGTCTTAACCAGAAAATACCTTCCATCCCTTCAGCCTATGTATTCAGCTGTCCTCCCATGTTCACTCCCAAAGTTTCTCTCCATGTGTACATTTCAAGAGAAATGTATAATTTGAAAAACTTTAACAAAAATGACATTCAGATCATTCCATCTAATGAGAAGAATTCTAAATTTTTCTTGAGTAATTAAGATCCAATCCTGGCAGACTTTCCATACTCATCTGATGCACAGCTTATAAAAACTGCTCAAAAGTTGTGGATGAGATTCAAGATATGAGGGTGCATTATTCAGGTGTTCTATTCCTAATCAGTACCCAACATACAGCCAAATAAACCTTACTGATATGGTTTGAATTTCTACCACTGAAAGTGGGCTTCCAGGCAGGTTGCTGTTCATTTCACTCTCTAGTCCCTCAAGAAGAAATTTCTGTGTGCCTGCATGTTATAATTTCCCCTCAAGGTAACAATTACTACTAAGTCGCATCTTTTATTGCACCACCTTTGAAAGGTGAAAAAAAACACACCAAAGAAAATCTTGGATTTGATTTGCAATTCATTCAAATACTTAGACCCATAAATTCAAAACCAACTGGTTCAAGTGTCCAGAATGCATCTATTTCAGCCCTAATAAACTTCATGAAGTGTTGCAGGGAAATGCACCAGGTTAATGGAAAAATACTTGATCTCATCAATAATTATGATAATCAGGGTCTCGTTGTTGTGACAAATACTTGAGTCATACATCATTAATGGTAGTGTTATATATTTGGATTTACACTTTCAGTGGTTCCAGACCATTGAATCAGTTGCTGTCAGGCTGTGGCAAGGTAAAGTTATATGGCAGAATGGCATTGGAAGGGAATCTGCTAATCTTATGGCAACTTAGAAGTGGAGTGTGTGTGTGTGTGTGTGTGTGTGTGTGTGTGTGTGTGTGTGTGTGAAAGATATAGGTAATGTCCATGTAGTAAATTACAAAAATGAAAACGAAGAGATAAAAGATATTGTTTTAAAATTTGTATACTTATGCACTATGAGGGTACTGAAACTAATGTAATAGAAAGCAATTGTTAGAATATGATATACACATATCATGATATGCCTAAATATTTTGACTTGGATCTACTTCTGGGAATTTATTTAAGGAAAAAGTACAACAACAACACTATTTTCACACAAAGAGGTTCATTGCAATGTTATGCGTGTAATTAGAAATAGCGACTGTTTTCATTCAGAGTATGAGTGAATAAAATAAATAAAAAAAGTTCAAGACATATTCATTTGCAGAAACTGTTAATGGATACAGCTACAGCCATATCACCCTGACATCCAGTCTCCTCAGATCTGGGAGATTAAGCAGGGACAGGTCTGGTTTGCACTTGGATGTGGTACCTAGGAATTACATGTGTTCCAGGCTTGGGGGAAGGACCAGGCCACCCACTCCAGAAACAATAAGCCACAGAAAACCCTATGAATAGCAGAGAAGCACTGACAAAAGTGCCAAGCATGGCACAGTGTTGAGTAGTGTTTCATCTGTTGTATATAGGGTCATTATCTTTCAGACCCAAATCAAAGCCACCTCACAAGATCAATAATTGTTTCAGAATGAGCTGCCATATTCTTTGCTCTTGTCAGTCTTAGTATGGAAACTCAGCAGGAACCTGACCACCACAGGTAGCTCCACTGTTTTCTGAAATACAGGTGTCATATCTTTCAGCATCACATCAACTTGGAAGCCTCCACAGCACAGGATGACAGACATATGGGGCAAGTCATATACAAATGTCTTCATTTTCTGCCACTGAAATTGTGCTTTGCAAGCATGTTGCTGTCCAATTCTCTCTCCAGACTCTGAAGAAAGAAATTCCATTGACTCAGTACTTTATAATTTCCCCTCTCAACACAGGCCCACTTCCAACTCTCATTTATGACTTTGTTACTTGTGCAAGGTGAAATAAAGCCAATCTATGAACATCTTGGATTCAAATTGTTAGTTTTAATAATTTGAATTAGAATTTTTCCACCTTCCAACTCAAATCTAAATCATTGGCAATCCAGGCTGCATTCCATTTTTCAGCATTAAACCCTGACAGAGGGGGACCCAAAATGCATCAGGTACTTTGCTTTCTCAAGGCTATGTTCAGAGAGAGAAGATGGCTTCTCAATAACACAGTATGTTAATGAAGTCCTTCTGACATGACATGATTTTCTCCCACAGAATGCTTGTTCCCTTTGTAGGATCCTCTATTTTCTTTCTCCAGTTTCTGATCTAGAAAACACATTTCATCTCAGTCTACGTATTCAGCTCTCCTCCCATGTCCACTCCCAAACAAAATTTCCATGTATATACTCCGAGAGCAATGTGTAGTTTGACAAACTTGAATAAAAATGGCATTCGGATCATTCAGTCTAATAAGAAGAATTCTAAATTTTGTTGGAATAACTCAATTCTAATACTAGCAGGCTTCCCATATCCATCTGATTATCAGCCTACAAAAACTGCTCAAAAGTTATGGATTCAAGATATTAGGGTGCATTATTCAGGTGTTCCATAGGGGAGATGACAAATTCCAAATCAGACTCATACCCCCTACACACACACACACACACACACACACACACACACACACAGACACACACACACACACACACACACACACACACACACACAGAGAGAGAGAGAGAGAGAGAGAGAGAGAGAGAAAGAGAGAGAGAGAGAGAGAGAGAGAGAGAGAGAGAGAGAGAGAGAGTCCCTTATTGATATCACTTGGATTTCTACCCCTGAAGGTGAGCTTCCTGGGCAGTTTACTGTTCATGTCTCTCTCTAGTCCCTCAAGAAATAATTTCTCTGAGTCTGTTTGTTACAATTACTCTTCAAGGCAAGAGACCACTTCCAAGTCTCATCTATGCCTGTGCCACTTTCCAAGGTGAAAGAAAACACACCTCTTAAAATCTTGAATTCCAATTATAAAGACTATTCTTTCAAATATTTAGACCAATAATTCTAATCCAATTCATTCAGGATTCCAGGCATCTAATTTTTCAGCCCTAATCAACTGCAGGAAGTGTTGTAGGGAAATGCACCTGGTTCCTCAAAAAATATTTCATTGTTGTTGTTGTTAGGTGCAGTGAAGTCGGTATCTGACTCATAGCCACTCTCATAGGGTTTTCAATGGCTGAGTGCTTCAGGATTGCCTTGGGAGTGGATTGCCAGGCCCTTCTCCCATTTTTGCGGTGTTGGGAATTGAACTCGGGGCCTCAGAGATTGCAGCACAGCACTCTACCCACTGAGCTAAATCCCAGCCCAAATATTTCATATCATTAACAATTATGTTAGATTCCCATTGCTATGACACACAGCTGAGTAATAATTTGAAGGAGGAATTATTTATTTGGGATTACAGTTTCAGAAGTTTCAGACCACAGTCACTTGGATCAGTTGCGCCTGGGCTGTGGTAAGGCAAAGTATCATGGCAAAAGGGCATTGGGAACAGATCTGGTAACCTATAGCAGCTTAGAAGTGGAGTGTGTGTGTGTTCCTGTGTGTGTGAAGGATATAGGTAATGCCCTATGTAATAAACTACAGAAACTAAGAAGAAAAGTTAAAAGATATTATTATAATATTTATATACTTACTATGAGAGGAACTGAAACTAATATAGTAGAAAACCATTGTTAGAACATGATACATGTATATCATAATATGTCTGAATATTTTGATGTGAGTCTACTTCTGGGAGTTTATATGAGTAAAAAGTACAACAGTAATACTATCTTCACATACATATGTTCGTTTAAATGTTATGAATATAATCAGAAAAGTAATCACTTTTCAATCAGAATGTGAATGATTAAAAAATATATAATGATAAAAAGTGCAGGACACATTCATTGATAGAAGCTATATCAATGGATACAGCTACAACCATACCACCCAGGCATCCAATCTCCTTCAATCTGGAGGTAAAAGCAGGTCAGATCTCTTTTGTACTTGGATGTGAGATCACCAGAGAATACGGAGTGCTGTAGGCTTGGGAGAAGGACCCAGAGCTCACTGCAGAAACAACCAGCCATCAAAAACCCTTTGAATAGCTAAGAAGCACTGACAATAGTGCTGGGCATGGCACAGTTTCAGGTAGTTATTCATTCTGTTGTACATATCATTCAAACATGACATGATGGCACCTCACAACAAGAACAACAATTGTTTCAGGAGTGGGCTGCCATGTCCTTCTCCCTAATCTGTCTTAGTCTGGAAGCTCAGCTGGTATTTGTCCACCACAGGTGACTCTGAGGGTTGCTGAAGTTCAGATGGTATAGTTTCAGCATCACAGCAACTTGGAAGCCACCACTGACAGACATGTGGGGCAAGTCATATAGAAATGTCTTCATTTTCTACCAGTGATGTCATTTACAAACATGTTGCTGGTCAATCCTTTCTGCAGTAGCTGAAGAAATACTTCCCATGACTGCAGATTACAATTTTCCCTCTTGACACAGGTTCACTTCCAACCCTCATCTATGACTTTGTCACCTGGGCAAAGTGAAATATAACAAACCTATGAAAATCTTGCATCCAAACTGTTAGGTTTAAGAATTTGAATTCAAATTCTTAGGTCTAGCAGTTGGAATCCAATTCATTTTGAATTCCACGCTGCATTCCATTATTCAGCAATAAACCCCACATAAAGGGGGCACAAGAGAATGCGCTAAGTATTGGCATTTCTCAAGATGATTTTGAGAATTCAGAGAGGGAATATGGCTTCTCATTAAGTCAGCTTCTTACTCAAGTCTTGTTGGCGTGGTTTGATTTTCAGGCACAGAATGTGTGATTCATTTATAGGATGCTCTATTTTCTCTCTTTAGCCTCTGAGCAAAAAATATCTTACATCTCTTCAGGCTATGTGTTTACCTCTCCTTTCATATCCATTCCCAAACTTTCTTTCCATGTGTATACTTCAAGAGCAATATATAAGTTGACAAACTTGAACAGAAATGGGATTCAGATTATCAATCAAATTAGAACTATTCAAAATTTTGATCAAATAATTTAGATCATATATAGGCAGACTTCCCATACCCCTATGATTTTCAGCCTGCAAAAACTCCACAAATTTGTGGGTGAGTTTGGAGACATGAGGCTACTTTGTCCACGTGTTCCATAGGGGCAGATTAAAATTTCCTAATTTGTCCCCCCTCCACAATCACACATATACCTTATTGATATGATTTGATTTTCTATCACTGAAAGTGGGCTTCTCAGCAAGGTTGCTGTTCATGCTTCTCTCCAGTCACTCAAGAAGAAACTTCTCTGTATTTCCCTGTGTTATAATTTTCCCACAGGCAAAAATTCACTTCCAAATCTTATCTATGACTGTGCTACCTTTGCAACATGTGAAAAAACACGCTTCTGAAAATCTTGTATTCAAATTATAAGGCCAGGTCAGATCTGGTTTGTATTTGGATGTGAGACCTAACAATTGGAATCCAACATTTTCATAAATTTATTTTCTTTTAGTTTGCTCAGGTGACAAAGTTGTAGGTAAGACTCAGAAGTAGATCTGTATCTAGAGGGAAAATTAAAACCTAAAGAGTCATGGGAAGTTCTTTCTTCAGGGACTGGAGAGAGAAATGAACAGTAACATTCTTAGAAATTACAATTTCAGTTGGAGAACATGAAGATATTTTTATAAGACTTGCCCCCACATATCTGTCATCTTGGACTGTGGTGGCTTCCAAGTTGCTTGAAGTGATGCTGGAAGATATGCCACCTGAATTTCAGCAACTAGCAGAACCACCATGGGTGACAGGGTCCATCTGAGTTTCCAGACTAAGACAGAATAGAAAGGGCCCAGCAGTCCCTTCCCAAAACAATTGTTCTTGTTTTGAGGTGCCATCAACTCAGGTCTGACTCATGGTGACCCTCTGTACAACAGAATTAAACACTACCCAGCACTGCCATGCAGGACACTATGTCAGTGCTTCTCTGCTACTCATAGTGTTCTCATGGCTGATTGTTTCTGGAGTGGGTTGCCAGGTCCTTCTCCAAAGCCTACAGCATTAGGTATTCCTAGGTGATCTCCCATCCAAGTACAAAACAGACCAGACCATACTTAACTTCTGAGATCTGAGGAGTTTGGATGCCAGGGTGCTATGGTTATAGCTGTATCCATTAACATGACTCTTATAAATGAATGTGTCCTGAACTTTTTATTTTTGTGTATTTTAATCATTCACATTCTAATTGAAAAGTGGTTACTCATTCCAATTATATGTATAACTTTACAATGAACATCTTTGTGTGAAAATAATGTTATTGTTGTACTTTTTCCTAAGATAAATTCCCTAAAGTAGATCTAAGTCAAAATATTAGACATATGGACATATGATATATGGACACCACTGTGGTGTCCAATTCTGTCAGATCTTGGAAGCTAAGCAGCGTTGGACTTAGTACTTGGGTGGGAGATTGGGAACACCAGGTGTTATAGGCTTGGGAGAAGGACCCAGCAACCCGCTCCTCCCAAATAATGAGCCATTGAAAAGCCTATGAACAGCAGAGAAGCACAACAATAGTGTTTTGCCTATTGTACATAGGGTCCCTATGAGTCAGACACCAACTAGACAGCACTTAACAACAACAACAATGATATATGTGTATCATATTCTGACAATTGCGCTCTATTATATTAGTTGTAGTTGCCCTCATAGTGTGTAAGTATACAAATTTTATAATAATAACTTTTATCTTTTTTTCATTTTTGTACTTTTGTACATGGGACATCATATATTTCTCTCTCACACACGCGCGCGTGCACACACACACACACACACATACACCCTTCACTTCTAAGCTAACATAAGATTAGCAGGTCTTCTTCCAATGCCCTTCTGCCATGATACTCTGCATTACCACAGCCCAGGAAGAATGGATCCAAGCGATCATGGTCTGAAACCTCTGAAACAGCAGACCCAAATAAATAATTCCTTCCTTTAAGTGGTATTACCCAGGTATTTGTCACAGCAATAAGAACATGACTAACATAATTATTGATGAGATTAAATCTTTTTCCAAGTACCTGGTGCATTTCTCTACAGCACTTCCTGCTGTTGATTATGGCTGAAAAATGGGGTGCAGTCTGAAATCCTGAAAAAATTAGATTCGAATTTATCATCTAAATTTTTGAATGTATAGACCTTACAATTAGAATCCAAGATTTTCAGAGAAATTTTTTCTTTCACATTGCAAAAGTGGCACAGTCATAGATGAGATTTGGAAGTGAGCTTTTGCCTTGAGGGGAGATTAGAAATTGCAGAGACACAGAGAGAAATTTCTTCTTGAGAGACTGGAGAGAGACATGAATAGCAACCTTCCTGAGAAGCCCACTTTCAGTGATAGAAAATCAAACATCAATAAAGGATTTTTTTTTTGTGTGTGTGTATGTGTGGGGTGGACTTATTTGGATTTTGTCATCTGCCCCTATGGAACACATGAATAATGCACCATACCATCTCAAATCTCATCCTCAATTTTTGAGCAGTTTTTGCAGGCTGAAAATTATATGGGTATGGTGTGATAAGGCATGGCTGGGTGACTGGAAAATATTGAAGGAAAAGTGGCCAGGGAAGGCTCTAGCTGCTTGCTGGGGAAAGCTTCAGCCCTTGGAAGCTCTCCAAGACTAAAATCCCCCTTTTGTTATCTCTGACTTTGGTCATAGACTTTGCCTATGTGCAGATGTGACACAGCTTTGCCTGTGTACAGTGAGCAGAATATGCTAACATAAATAATAAATGACTTACCTGTCTCACAAGAAAATATTCTTTAACTGACTTTTCCCCTAACTCATAAGAATGATTAATGCTGTGATAAAAACCTAATAAAAACAGCTTGAGAGTGTTGCTTGGGCCTGCAGTGTTCCTGAGAGACAGTGAGCTACCTCGCCTTCTCTGACATTAACTCTTGGTGTGCAGAGAAATATTTCTTTATTCTTTTTCTTCTTTATTCTCTGACACCATGGCTGTTGGACAGTCACAAGTGGCTCCCAGTCAAGGGTCCCATTAGCAAGTAGGGACAATAATTGTCTCTGAGAACTCATTAGTAGATCCTCCAGGAAATGGAGTAAAGAGGTGAAGTCCTCTTTACTGCAGTAAGTAATCCCAATTCTTTTGCCTGGACGATAAATCAATTGAAGTGTTTCTCTTTCTTTCACTTTCTCTCTTACGCATCCCCCTTACTCTTGTCCATGGTGTCTACAGAACCAAATGCCCAGCCAATTCAGACACTCCTTTCTCTCCCTAACCTCACAAAAGAAATTCTGGTGTAATCTGTGATAACAGAGGAACAACTTCAAAGGCTGTTACAAAATATCAGTTTTCTCTAATAATGAGACTAAAGTTTCCAGCTTACACCCTAACTGAGTTGCTTATAACTTTGGACTTTTGCGTTACTAGTACTCTCTACCTGTCTCAGGAACTTTAAATTCCCACTCCTGGACTGACAAAACAGATTCTGCCCATTTGCAAGTTTCCTATGACAACTTCTGCCTTGGAATAATATCCCAATACTTCTCTGACTAGCAAAAGAAAATTTCTTATATTTAAAAAACTTTCTTATTTCCATATAGATGACAAAGCCATTTATAAAAACATTTCTCCCTCTGTTGGTTGGCTAGTAAAGAAAAACTTCACCTAAAGACTTACTTAATGCCATGACAAAAATAATAAAGCTAACTAATAACATATCTGCCTGCAGCTGTAGCCCTGTGGCATCTGATCCCGTCAGATCTCGGAAGCTAAGCAGGGTCAGGCCTGGTTAGTACCTGGGTGGGAGACCTCCTGGGAACACCAGAAGCTGTAGGCTTGGGAGAAGGACCTGACAACCCCCCTCCCAAAAATCAATCTGCCATTGAAAACCCTATGAACAGCAGAGAAGCACTGACAATAGTGTTTCCCCTGTTGTACAGAGGGTCGCTATGAGTCGGATACTGGCTTGACGGCACCTAACAACAACAACAATAACATATCTAAATACCAATTTATAATAATTAAAAAAATTATATTGTCATTTCCATTGGTTTCTGTTTTAGGTATGGTATTTCATCTGCTAAACTATGCCTATGCTTTATTTCTCCTCTACTCCAGGAAAAAAGCCAGCCATTCAAGGTTTTGCCTCAAACCAAGAGATATAAGCATTCAATGGTTAACTTTGGTTTAGAGAAAAAATGTACATTTTAAAATCCAAGTAGCTATGTCTTCTTTAAGCATAACCAAGTAAAAGATTTTAAATTTGGCCAAATAAACAGATGATCTTAATCTATTTCATTCTATCATAAATATGATTTAAATTCAATGTTTCTTTTTAAATTGATTAATTTGTTTTACCATTACTTTGTTTTATAACTAAGATTTTTATGGTGTGTTACCTGATGGAGTCTCCTCCAGAAAGACTTCTATTCAAGTTAACTTATAAATAAATAAACATTCACATAAATTAAAACTTTTAAATTGGCTCAAATTCTTTTTAGTACATAAGTTTTAAGCCTTCGATAAATAGGTTAATACTGTTAATATGTTTTATCTGTGTTTATACAAAGATTATGTCTCAAATTTAGTTTCTGGGATTTCTATATATATATATATATACTCATTCTTCTAATAAAAATGTTTTTATACAAAAAGAGAAAAGAACCATCAATAAACAGGAAAAAAGTTATAAGTATGATAATATTTTTAAAAGGTTATGTGTATGGAGATATTTTTGAAAGGTTAAAGAGATGGAAAAATATTTTAGATGAGAGGAAATTTTATATGATGCAATTCTGTCTAAAGGGTATTTTAAGGGTTGTTAGAATCAAAGGCTAATGTATGTTGTAGATAGTGTGGAGTATATTGCAAGAGGATTTGTGTATGTTATAGATGGTGGGGGTATGTTGGAAAAGTTTGTGAAAGATGAAACTTATTTAAATATCTATTTAAATTAGCCATTATCAAAGAAAAATAGGTCATTTAAGAAATTTTCTAAGATCAAATTTTAATATGCTAATATAAAAGCAGATAAAATACTCCTACTTTAAGAATCTCACTTAACTATAACTGACAATATAAATAAACCTATGTTATTCCTTTGGGGATTGGGATTTAGCTCAGTTGGTAGAGTGCTACTCTGCAGTCTCTGAGATCCCAAATTAAATTCCTAGCACTGCAAAAATGGGAGAAGGACACTCCTCAGGCAATCCTGAAACAATCAGCCATTGAAAACACTATAAGGGTCACTATGAGTTGGACATGACTCGACGGTACCTAACAACAACAATGTTATTCTCTTATCATGAAATCAGTCTCTACATGATCAAAACAAAATTAAACAAAACCTTCAAGGTTTATTTTAACAAGTCAAGTCTCTTTCCTCTGTGATCAAATTATAGGGTCAATTAATATCCTTAATCCTCAAAATAACAACTTATTAAAACAACTTAAAAGATCAACTCATAAATCAATCCAAACAACAGACATCTAACTCCAGCTTGGAATTTTTGATTGTTTTCTTTGATTTTAATAATTTGTGCTTGTCTCTTTATTCACCAAATCCAGACCCACCTTACTCAAAACAAGAATGGGGGAGATGTAACAGAAGGCATGGCTGGATGACTGGAGAAAATCTAAGGAAAAGCAGCCAGGAAAGGCACTAGGTGCTTGCAAGGGAAGGCTTCTGCCCTTCGAAGCTCTCCAAGCCTAAAGTTCCCTTTTGTTATCTCTGACCTTAGGCATAGACCCTGCCTGCCTCAAAAGAAAATGTACTTTTCCCCTGACTCAGAAGAATGATTTAATGTTATGGTAACAACCTAATAAATACAGCTTGAGACAGTCTGGGAGAAGTGCACCAGAAGACACTGGCCCCCACTACAGTCTTCTCTGACACCAACTCATACTGTGCAGAGTAACCCTTTGTGCATCTGCTGTCCCCGTGGCTGATGGACAGTCATGACAGTTTGGGAAGACTGCCTGTATTGGATCTGAATTATTTGGGCAAAATTTATTATTCTCATTAGATTGAAGGATCTGAATGCCATTTTGTTTAAGTTTGTCAGCATATACATTGTTCAATAAGTATACACATGGAAAGAAAGTTTAGGAGTATATATGGGAGGAGAGCTGACTATATAGACTGAAGAGATAGAGGGTATTTTATGGTTCAGAAAGTGGAGAGAGAAAATAGAGTATTCTACAAAGGGAGCACATATTCTGTGGAGAGAAAGTTAAATCATGTCAACAGGATTTGAGTAACAAGCTGAGTTCTTGAAAAGCCATGTTTACTCTCTTAACAAAGGCAAGTACCCAGTGTGTTCCCCTGCACTCCTTTCTGGCAGTTGTTTAATGACGAAAATGGAATGCAGCCTGGAATCCAAAATGAATTGGACTTGAGTTGTTAGGTCTGTCAAATTCTTAGACCTAATAATTCAAATCTAATATTTTCTTACATTTATTTTCTTTCACCTTGCCTAGGTAGCAAAGTCATAAATGAGAGTTGGCAGAGTTGGAAGTGGACCTTTGTCAAGAGGGAAATTTATAATCTGCAGAGTCACATTAAATTCTTTCTTCAGGGACTGGAGGGAGAAATGAACAAGAACATACTCAGAAAGCATAATTTCTGTGGGAGAAAATGAAGACATTTCTATATGACTTACCCCACATGTCTGTCAGTTTGTCATGCTGTGGGGGCTTATGTGTTCCTATGATGCTGAAAGCTATGCCACCAGTTTTTCAGATACCAGCAGGGCCATCCACGGTGCACAGGTTTCCAGATTAAGACAGACTAGGGAGAATGACCCAGCAGCCAGCTCCTTAAACAATTATTAGGTGCCTTTGAGTCATGTCTGACTCATAGTGACCTTATGTACAACAGAACAAAACACTCCCAGACACTGTGCCATGTCCAGCACTATGTCAGTGTTTCTTTGATATTCATAGGGTTTTTGATGGCTGATTGTTTCGAGAGAGAGAGAGAGAGAGTGTGTGTGTGTGTGTGTGTGTGTGTGTGTGTGTGTGTATGTGTCCTTCTCAAATTTTTACGGTGCTGGGGATCGAACCCAGTGCCCCAGAGTGCATGGAGCAAGTACTCTACCAACTGAGTTAAACACCAGTCCTACCACACACATAGTTTGTTAAAATAAAGATGCCAACTTCTACTCCCAGAGCTTACAGTTCAGTCTTTGGGATCCATGCCTGAAAATCAGTTGCTTTTTTTTTAAATTTAAATAAGCTCTTGGATGATGTGATACAGATTGTCCTTGGACTCTGACAATCACCCTCCTACATCAATAATCATAAATATTTCTTAAGTTTTCTTTGGGTAGATTATGCTGGTATTTATTTCACCAATTATTTATTTGAGGTCATTTATACTATTGGCATTTTCACTGTTTTATTAACACACCTGCCACAAACCTCCTTCTACCTGCAAATTTATCATCATCTCTGGCTGAACTGTTATCTATTTTATCTGAAATGTGTAGCCTGTGATGGCAGTGCTCCCTAATGTTGAATGGAGGGTTGAAAGTTCAGAGGGTAAAGAAACCTTCTCAGTTAGATGCATCAGGCCTCAAAAGAAATGACTGAGAAGAATTAAGATTTTATACGAGATATAAATAGGGAAAATTGCTGAGTATGTGAGGGCACTAGATGTTGATTCCACATAAGTAAAATGAGAAACCAAAAGAAGTCAGACATCTGGGATCAGCCAGTGAGATTTCTGGCTTCTTTACAATGCATTATTGTTGTTAGATGCCGTCAAGTAGGGTCCAACTCATAGCGACCCTGTGTACAGCAGAACAAAACACTCCCTGTAGGGGGAAATTGGGAGGAAATTGGAGTTTTAGGGTTTTTGTCAATTTCTTCCCAATTTCTCCCTACAACTCCCCAATTCTGTTCCAGGCACATGATCTTATTTATGTTTAAGTGCATTGCTGCAGACACTGTGTCAATTCATCTAGTTGAGGGTTTTCCTTTTTTTAGTTGACCTGCTACTCTCCTAAACATCATGTCCTTCTCCAGGGATTGGTCTCTCCTGACTACATATCCAAAATATGTTAGATGCAGTCTAGCATCTCTATAATCTAGGATGTCTAAATCCATGCCTTCAATTAAAAACTTCAAAGTGGAGCAGCAGCCTTGGGTCCAAGAAGGGAGAGAGAAAGGGACGAGGAGATAGCATAGCTTTCTGTCCCAGCATAGCTTATGCAAGACAGAGGCCATGAGCAAAAACTGAAGGCAGTTGTTTCACTAGGGATTTCTAAGGGACACCAAGGCACCAAGAGATTTGCTTGGCTGCTGGAACATCAAAGTTTCTCTCTGGGGCAGGGGAAACAGTGTTGCAGCACACAGGCCTATAGCACAGTGGGGTGTGGGTACTTTAAGAATTTCAAGGAAAACACAGCATCTTCTTGAGTCTCAGTGGCCCATCCCCATGCATAGGGCATTACAGACAGTGATAGTTCAGTGGTGTCACCACAGATAGCTCTGAGGGACTTTGATGTAGTGTCACAGGCCAGAGCAGGCAGGAAGGAATGTCGGTTAATGTCAGAGGAAATCTAGGCTCTTTGGGCTTCTGGGGGACCTGCTTGTGAACACTTGTGAGGAAGGTCCTTTGGGGACTTTCAGGACTTACATGGCAGGAAGGAAAGGTGAGGACAAGAGTGAGATACCTGGAACCTGAAGCTTCTACTTTAGGAATGGAGACCGAAGCCAGCAAAGCACTTGACTCACGGGTCAGAGCCACAGGCAGGACTCCAAAATGGCTGCTCATGCCTGGAGGCATGTAGTGTATCAGAGGGGTGTGTGGGGTGAGACCACCTGCAGAATCACTGTCAGAAACCCCTCCTGAGTGACCAGAAGCAGGAGGTCATTTCTCAGAAGGCCAGCCTCTTTTCTCACTTTGAGGTGGATGAAGAAGCCAGTCTTTCCTTCCACTCTCATTTCCACTGCTCCCCACCCTAAGCACACTGAAGTAGGATCCACTGTAATGAAAGCCCTCAGCATCCTGCTCCATTCCAAACCAGAGCAGAAATGTGGGTGGCAGAGAGGAAGAAGGAGAAGGGAAGGGGAAGTGGCTATCCCTGCAGTCTAAATGCATGCCAAGGGAGGTCATGAGCGACGGGCAGCAGCACAGGTCAAATGCAGTGAACAAAGCATCTGACCTCCAGTGGTCTGGGTTGGTCCCCTCCCACCTAACCAAAGAGCTTCCTGTTTGTCATTTCACAAAAGTCCACAAAGAGCAGTGACGTTTCTCAGCCAGACTAAGATCACCACACCTGTCTACTAGATTTTGAGTTAATTTGAGGGAGAATTGCCATTTTTATATCATTGAGTGTTCCCACCTGTAGCATTTAGCAATATTTTAGAATCAAGTAGGAGGCTAACTTGCAATAGTGCAAGTAATAAGGGTTTATGTTACTCATGTGACACAGTTGGAGATGAGCTGTTCAGTGCTGCTGCAGTGACTGCATAATGTTTCCCATCAGTGTCTTGGACCTCTGTTCATGTTTATTTTCATCCTTATACTTATTGCATCCTGGTCACAAGGTGGCTGCATTGACTCCCAATATCACATTTGATTTTTAGCAAGGAAAAGAAAGATGAGGGAGATGCCTCATCCCCAAAGCAAAACAAACAAATAAATAGGTGTGAAGAAAGAAAGGAAATATCACATATGTTGCCCTGTGCCTGAGGTGTACATACATAGATGTACTCAAAAAAAAAAAAAAAAAAAAAAAAAAAAAAAAAAAAAAAAAAAAAAAAAAAAAAAAGAAAGAAAACGAAAGAAAGAAAGAAAGAGGTGAGTAGAAGTGAGAATGTTGGTGGGGAGAGGGGATGGGGAGGGGGGTCATGAGCGGGTAAGGGGAAAGTGAATGTGAGCAATATACAATGAAATGCGTGTATTGAAAAGAAAGATACAAAGTAGGTTAGTGTTTGCCTGGAGAAGGGTGTGAAAATTTGTACCAATAATTAATAAGCATGAAATATCTCATTGGGATGATAAAACTGTTTGAAACCAGTTTATGGTGAAGGGTGTAAAACTTGTAAATTTATTAAGTTTTAAAAAATATGGAAAGCATGCCACAATAATTATTTTTGAAAAGAATAAAAGACATGATAAAGTATAAAAACAACTCTATAGAGAAAAATCTCAGAATATCAAACGGCATAGCATCATTTTGAATGAGAACTAAGTAAATGGAGGTTGAAATTACTTCTAGTGGTAATGGAGATTGAAGCAAGATGGTGGACAGATAGCACACACCTTCTGTCCCAGAGTAGAGGGAAGCCTTGATTAAGGGTTTGGAGCTCACACTGAATAGACAGAAACAGTGATAGTTTAGATTGGGAGATAGAGGAAGAAGCTGGACAAACACTGAAATCGAGGATTTGGCTTCGGAAAATCTACACAGAGGACAGTAGCTGGGTCGTCATTCCGCCATTTCACCATCATGCAAATGGTGGATAGAATCCCAGAGACTTGGAGGTGTGAGTCCACAGGGGCTGGACCCAACACGGAGTGCAACCTTGACATCACACTGTCACCCTGCCCAAGGGACACAAACTACAAGTTTTGGATGAGTCAGTTTGAGGTGGCACACAGAATCGCCATCTCTAAGGTGCATGCTGTGCAGCCAGAGATGCTAGGGTGATGTAGGACCCTCACGCAAGAAAATAGTGAAAGTGGATATGTGAGGGTGCAGTGAGTGGTCACAGAGGGAACTGGGAAACTGGTGTCAGCAGTGCACAACCAGAGCTAAGGTGCGGCTCCCTCCCTCCTGTTGTGGCAGGACAGTTGTGCAGATGTGATCTCCACAGACATACGGGCACATATACATCCAGATCCCAGACACACCAGAGGTGATTCTAAGACATCCCAACCCACTGTGGAGTAGGCTGGGGTCTGCGGAGGTGACTGAGCCTCACACAGACAGAGTGCTCACTTTTGGCAGAGCCTAGCAGCACAATTAGTCCCCAGAGCAGTTTTGAGCACAATCACTGTGCACGGACAGACCTGCTGCATATTCCCTCTGGGGTGGTTGGATATCATCCCTCCCACTGCAGGGGGAGAACTGAGGAACCCACAAGGGAATCTGGACCTCCTAAGTGGACTCCCAAATGGGCAGAAAGCCCTGCAATAAAAATCCATGATAGCAGCCATATTCCCTCCTTCTGTAGGCTTTGGGGCAGAAATCTCTGATTTGGGGAATTGGTGCCTGAAGTACATGGGACAGGGAGAACTCCAGGGAGGACCCCACAGGTTCCGCTGCCTCTCTAACAATACAATAGACACAAAATATTTTGTGGGACAGACTCTATGGGCACTCAATGTTCCACTTAAACTGGGACATTGTAAGGCTGCCTGCCATATCCACTTGATAGAGGGAATGTATGCAGAAGCCCTATACACTAAGGCAGACTGCTTCTGCAGATTGTGTGAAAACACTGCCACCCTGAGTTCTACAGGGAGTACCGCATCCTGCAGTGTTCACTTCATCTGGTGGAACTGTGTGTCCACAGTTCAGATTCCACATGTGAGAACATACAAGTATCTTTTTTTTTTGTGGTACTGGGGTTTGAACCCAGGGTCTAGCACCTGTATGCTTTGTAAGTGCTGGACTGCTGTGCTGTGCCCCCAGCCCATATTTTTTACTTTTTGAGACAGGGTCTCGCTAAGTTATGCAGACTGCCTCTGATCTTGAGCTTGTGATCCTCCTGCCTCCACCTCCCAAACTGCTGGGGTTGCAGGCATGTGCCACTGCACCTGGCTACAAGTGTTTTTATGTGCGTGTGGGAGTTTGTATGTGTGACTTTTTTTTCTTTTCTATTTTTCCTCTTTCTTTCTTTCTTCTCTTATTCTCTTCCCTTTTTGATTCTCCTTCTCTTTTTCTTATGCTATATATGTGTTTTTGTTTTAATTATTTTACCCTTAAGTTTGAGCCTTAATTTTAATTTTGACAGTAATTTCTATTAGTCTCTGTCCTCTACCTCCTCTTTCCCCCTCTTCTGTCATCAGACCCCCCCCTTTCTCACCCCACAGAAGAGAAACAAAATCTATTGCCTCCCTAGCCCCTAGACCCTTTGGAGTTGGGCTGGTGAACTAGAGTAAGAGCCCCACAGACCAGATAGCCAAGGAACTATGCCGCTTACAAGCTCAAATAAGCACCAGAGATTCAGTACCACAAAATCTCAAAGGAATAACAGAGGGAGAAGTTCTGCACACTCAGGAGAGATGAATTCTATTTCCCAGACCATATTATGGGCAAACAAAGTAAACCTACAAAAAACACAAAGGGGCAGGATGGATCTTAAGGCTGCACAGACCAAAGCCCCCCAAGAAGTTCCTCCAAGGAATCTCAACTCTTAGAGATCTCTGAATTGGTATTCAGAGTTATGGTTATAAATATGCTAAGAGAAATTAGAACGAATACTACCAGCACCCTTGAAATCCTTAAAAAGAAGGAATCTCACTTGGAGTCCTTTCTAACCTCCCACCTAGAAATGATAAGGAAAAACCAAGCAATGATCATTGAAATGAAAATGAAGATACATGAATTCAGCTAAAGAATCCTTTTCATCGAGACTGGGTGGATATGAGCTGAGGATTTCCGATTCCAAAGATGCCATAAATGAACTTAAATATAACCAGTCAGAAATGGAATCAATGATAAAGGTATTAAAAAAAGATTTCTAGGAGAACTCAGATGGAATGAAAAAACAATACTTAAGAATTCAGGGCATCCCTGAAGGAGAAGAAAGATCCACCAGAGGCCTTCAAGATCTAGTATACAATATTCACAAGGAAAACTTCCCAAAGATAGCACAAGAAATGGACATATACACCACTGAGACATTCAGGACTCCTTTGAAGTCTGACTTTAGATCATCCTCGAGACACATCATTGCTCGCATGCTGTCATTAGAGACCAGGGAAGCTATCCTGCAAGCAGCAAGACAGAAACCCCTTATTAATTATAAAGCAAAACCTATTAAAATCACTGCAGACTTCTCCATATCAACATTGAAAGCTAGAAAGGAATGGACACAGGTGATTCAAATATTAAAAAAAAAAAAATCTCCAGCCTAGATTAATATATCCAGCAAAATTATCTTTGAAAATAGATGAGGAGTATAAGACATTTAATGACATTGATGCTTTTAAACGATATGCAGCCACCAAACCAGCACTGGAGAGGATTGTAAACCAACTACCACATCCAGGAGAGTTAAGACAACCCTACAAAGGAAATCAAAGAACTGGTTAGCTGAGATGAGTGCAACCCAAGAAAGGACAAAAGCAAACATGATTCATAAATCAGTAACAGGTAATGATTGGATATATAACAATAAATGCTACTCAATAATCACTATTCATGTAAATGGTCTTAACTCACCAATTAAGAGGCAGAGACTGGCTAATTGGATGAAAAAACACAAACCATCAATATGTGGTATTCAAGAAACTCATCTAACTCACAAAGACTGGAATAAACTGAGAATTAAGGGCTGGAAAACTGTATACCAAGCAGGGGGGGGGGTGACAAAAAAGCAGGTGTTGTGATTCTAATTTCAGATAGATTAAATTTTATTCCAAAACTAATTAGAAGAGACAAAGAAGGACACTACATTTCAATAAAAGGTACAATCAATCAGGAACCAATAACACTCCTAAATATTTATGCCCCAAACACAGGGGCACCTAGCTTTATAAGACAACCTTTATGGAATATAAAGAACTTTATTGGACCAGAATCAATAATAATGGGAGACTTCAATATCCCACTTTTATGAAGAGACAGGTCATCAAAACGAAAAATCAACAGAGAAATGTAAAATCTAACGTCAAATCTCCACCCTAAACCAGTTGGATCTCACAGATATATACAGAATATTTCATCCACATGATGAGGAATACACATTCTTTTCAGCTCGACATGGAACGTTTTCTATGATACAGCATATGCTAGTCCATAAGAACTCCCTCATCAAATACAAAAAAGTAGAAATTATCCCCTGTTCCTTATCAGATCACAACGGGATAAAATTGGAGCTCAAGAGCAAGAATAATTCCAGAAACTTTACAAACTCATGGAGACCGAATAATACACTGCTGAATGACCCATGGGTTGTTGATGAAATCAAAATGGAATTTAAAAAAATCCTGCAATCAGAAGATGATAAAAACATATGGGATATAGCAAAGGCAGTTTTAAGAGGGAAGTTTATAGCATTAAGTGCCTTCATCAGTAAAGTAAAGAAGAGCCAAATAAATGACCTAATGACGCATATTAAGGCACTAGGAAACCAACAAAAAATCAAGCCTAAAAGGAACATCCAAAAGGAAATTATAAAAATAAAGGGAGAAATATCTCAATTAGAATCCAAAGAGATAATTCAAAAAATCAATAAGACTAAGAGTTGGTTCTTTGAAAAGATTAATAAAATAGACACTCCTCTGGCTAACCTCATCAAAAAGAAAAAGGAAAAATCCAACATAGTACGGATTATGAAAGACAACAGCTCCATAACCACCAACTTCAACGAAATACAGAAAATTGTCAGGGATTACTATGAGAGACTGTATTCCAAAAAATATGAAAATGCAGAAGAAATGGACAACTTTATTAACACGTATGACCTACCAAAGCTAACCCCAGAAGATATAACTGACATAAACAAGCCCATTACATATACAGAAATAGAAAAGGTAATTAAAAGTCTCCCAACAGAGAAGAGCCCAGGTCCTGATGGATTCACAGCAGAATTTTACCAAACTTTTAAAGAAGATATAATACCTGTCTTCCTCAAATTATTCCAAAAAATAGAAAAGGAGGGAACACTCCCAAATTCATTCTATGAAGCTACCATCACCCTGATACCTAAACCAGGAAAAGGTTCATCTAAGATAGAGAATTACAGACCCATCTCCCTTAAGAATTTAGATGAAAAATATTTAATAAAATTCTGTCAAACAGAATCCAGCAGCATATGAAAAAGAGTATTCAACCTGACCAACTGGGATTTGTGCCACGGATGAATGACTGGTTCAACATATGGAAATCAATTAATGTAATCCAGCATATCAAGAAACTGGCAAACAAAAACCACGTGATTATCTCAATTGATGCTGAAAAGGCCTTTGACAAAGTTCAACACCTTTTCATGATAAAAACACTGAAGAAGATAGGTATAACAGGCAAATACCTTAATTTCATAAAAGCCATTTATGACAAACCTACAGCCAACATTATATTAAATGGAGAAAAACTAAAACCATTTTCTCTTAATCTGGAACAAGACAAGGATGTCCTCTCTCTCCTATTCTATTTAACATGGTAATTGAAGTCCTGGCCAAGGCGATCAGACAAGAGAAAGAAATCAAAGGGATACAGATTGGCAAGGAAGAGGTAAAATTATCCTTATTTGCAGATGATATGATCTTATACCTGAAAGATCCCAAAACCTCAACCAGAAAAGTGCTAAAACTAATTAACTCCTTCAGCAAAGTCGCAGGCTACAAAATTAACACACAAAAATCAATAGCTTTTCTTTACATCAACAGCAAACAGGAAGAGAAGGAAATTTCATAAAAAATACCATTCACAATAGCCCACCACAAAATTAAATACCTTGGAATCAATCTAACCAAAGACCCTTCAGATCTCTACAAGGAAAATTTCAAAACATTAAAGAAAGAAATAGTAGAGGACACTGAAAAATGGAAAGACCTCCCCTGCTCCTGGATAGGGAGAATTAATATTGTAAAAATGGCTATCCTACCAAAAGCAATCTATAGATTTAATGCAATACCTATGAAAATTCAACTGACTGACATTACAGAAATAGAAAAAATTACCCCAAAATTCATATGAAACCACAAAAGACCACGTATAGCCAAAACACTCTTAAGCTGCAAAACTAATGCAGGTGGAATGACAAACCCTGACTTTAAGCTATACTATAGGGGAGTGGTAGCAAAAACAGCTTGGTACTGGCACAAAAGTAGTCCTGAAGATATCTGGAACAGGATAGAAGACGCAGATATACCTCAACACACCTATAGCCACCTTATTTTTGACAAAGGAGCAAAGCAAGTAAACTGGAAAAAGGACAGGCTTTTCAATAAATGGTGCTGGGAAACATGGTCATCCACATGCAGAAAAATGAAAGATGACCCACATCTCTCAATATGCATGAGAGTTAACTCAAAATGGATAAAAGATCTCAACATAAAACCAGAAACTTTAAAACTTATAGAAAACAAGATAGGCAATACACTCCATCATATAGGCATATGAAAGTATTTCCTTGATAGGACTCCAATTGCTCAAGAAATTGCAACAAGAATAGATAAATGGGATCACATGAAATTAAAAAGTTCTGCACAGCAAAGGAGACAATGAACAGAGTCAGGGAAATCCCCACTGAATGGGAAAAAATCTTCACATCCTATATATCAGACAAAGGTCTAATTACTAGAATTTACAAAGAACTCAAGAAAAAAACTCCCAAAGAAAACAAATAACCCAATACACAAATGGGCAAAGGAACTGAGTAGACAGTTCTCAAATGAAGAGGTCTGTAAAGTCATGAAACACATGAAAAAATGCTCAATATCCCTAGCCATTATGGAAATGAAAATTAAAACAACTCTGAGATTTCACTTTACACCAGTAAGAATGGCCAAGATCAATAAAACAAATAACAACAAATGCCGGCGAGGTTGCGGGGAAAAGGGAACACTCTTACATTGTTGGTGGAGCTGTAAATTGGTCCAACCCCTGTGGAAATCAACACAGAGGTATCTTAAAAAGTTGAAAATAGATCTACCATATGACCCAGGTATAACACTATTGGGACATTACCCAAAGGGAGATGTGTCATTATACCACCAAGACACCTGCACCTCCATGGTCAATGCAACACTTTTCACAATAGCAAGGATATGGAATCAACCAAAGTGCCCTTCAACAGAAGAATGGATAAAAAAAGGATGGTATGTATACACAATGGAGTACTACTCAGCAATAAAAAAAAAAAAAAATGAAATAAGGCCATTCGCACCAAAATGGATGGAATTAGAGAAAATTATTTTATGTGAATGAATACAAGCTCAGAAAGAGAAACACCACATGTTCTCACTCATATGTTGGAGCTGAATCAAAATTACAAGAAGGAAAAAATCCTGTATAAAGGTTGCATCATAATAAAAGAAAAAAAAAGTTAAGGATGGTATTATTATAGATGGTCTAGAAAATGCATGTAATAGTTCTGACAAGGTGAAGAGAAAGTTCACTGCAGGAAAAGTTTCTATCTTAAACAGAATCGGAACCCAAGGATATATAGAAAAATATTACCATAAAAGACAAGTGAATGGTAGAGTGCTCTTTGATGGAGGGGTGGGATGTGGGGGAGGTGTACAAGAGGATAAGGGGGAACCTATTTGAATAATGTACAACAAAATGCATATACGGAAATGTCACAATGAAAAGCATGTCAGAATGAATCACATTAAGGTGTACATTAAAGATTTCCAATAAAAATATTATGTAATGATACCATCAATGTGATATCAAACATTTAGGTTATCAAAGATACTAAAGTCATCAAATATATAAAAAAGAAATTACTTCTAGCAGATAATATTTGAAAAAATATATGCAGCCATAAAAGAATTTAACCTACCTGTAAATTTATGATGAATTTTCCCTAAAGGATGGTATGGATATTGGAAATAATGTCCAATATATTGAACCAATAGTTGCTCAGAGAAAAATTTCAGAGCAATTTGTAAATAAGAACTATGAGAACAGGTAGATTTACTATTAAAAAATAATGATTTGTTTCACTTAAATCCTTTCTGCCCAAACGTCCAAAGTTGAAAACAAATATGATTGAAAATATGTTATTTATCAAATAATTTAGCCAAATAGTTCATTTTACTAAATATAATTAAAGATGAAATATCATTTGAAACCCTCAGCAAGTTCTATATATCAAATGTAATAGATATAGAAATAACATAATCTTCAAGCCAAGAAATTCATTTTAGAGACCAGACTGATAAGTATGCATATGTACTTTGGCTTCTGCTTTAATTACCTTGACATGTACCATAGAGAATTTTCCATGATGCACATGAAAGTACATATCATTCATTGTCTGGCTAAAATTATTGCACCTTGTGGAGGAAACATTATGTGTTAAAATATATTAAAGAGAACATTTCTTATTTCATTTAAAATGATGGTAACAGCAAATATACTGTACTCATAGCTTATAACATTTTTCAAGGATTTCTGAAGAGTAAGCACCTAAGGTAAGAATTTATGAAAAGAATGCACCATGCTCATTAATTTTTAAAATTAATACTTTCACATTTTCCTCCAAAAGTATTTATCAGTTTGCATTCCTTTAATTAGCACAGAAATTGTCCACATTAGCCTTATGAACTGAGTTTACCCACTGTATTCTAAGTGGAGTGGTAAGTCACTTTTGTGGTCTTTAAAAATCAACATAGGTGCAGAAATTACACTTCTAGTGGCAAATAAAATTGAAAGATTTATTATACCCACACTTAATGAGAGAGAGGTGGCTTGCCTTTGAGAGTTGTGGGCAAGGTAGTTTATGGCATGCTGGAAGAAATTTCTTTGAGTAATTTGAATGTAACTCAGTCAACATGAAAAGAAAAGAAGGGATAAAATGTAGAGATTATTATAAGGCTTAGAGTTTCAACAAGATTATAGCTGTTCCAGTAACTAGGTACAAGTTCAAAACACGTAGGGTGTTTTCAGAACCCAGGGACCCATTCAAACAAAAAAATAACTGCTTTCATATTACACTCAAGTCCACCTTAGTACTGAAGAAGTTCTAACACAACCTTTGAATACTTTAAGCTTTTAGTTGAAGAGTATTTTCATGATACTTTGTTTTGCTATTCTACGATTTTATGTATGATGTCTCTTTTTTAATATTATTGTATTACTTTTCATCCCATTTTAAGAAATTAAATTAAATAACAACAAAATAGAAACCATCTCAGACTTCTGTTTACCTCCGATTAGTCAGATCTTTGCCAAAAATGATGTCTATCTGCAAGAAAATTTAGCAAAGCATATTCATAATCCTTTCTCCCCACATTTTGAATTTTGTTAACAAAATAAAGGTAGGATATAGATTTCATATAGGCAATTTGTAGATCTGTAACAGGAACCCTGAATTGCACCTGTGTAGTTCCTGTGTCCACTGGCATCTGCACAGCGCCTTCTAGTGTCCAGATTGGGTTCTTTTACAGTCCAGACCATAGCAGTCCAGAGATTTTTCTTTCCCCCACATGAGCGAACAATTCATGGAAAATAAAACTATTAGTACAAGACATTATTTTATTTTCAAATAATAATAGCTTTACTGAGTTCCAAGAAAAATGTACATTCTTAAAACTTAATTTATACAATTTGTTGAATAGACAACAAAATATAGGAGGAACCATTTAGTTACTAAAATATTAACAAGCATATTTGATATAGCAAACCAGAGGACACATACAGTCACTTACTCTTTATAGTAACACAGTCATTTAGATATCCCAAAGAATGTGTATGTGTTTTATCTCCCTTCAACCCCCAAGTAACTGAAGAGAGTTATTTCTAGTCCCAATCTTTCTGTGACACTCTAAATGGTCTGCTCAACTCCTTATCTGTGCAGTATACATACACATGTAACTGTGGGCAAACCAGGATTTTCTTTTTTAAAAACTTTTTTTATCAGTAATTTTAATGTACAACTTAATGCGTCTCATTATGACATTTCCATATATGCATTTCATTGTACATTGCTCACATAATTTCCCCATTACCCTTTCATGACCCTCCTCCCCTATCCCCATCCTCCCACCCCTAATGGTCTCCTTTCTACTTGCATGTCTTTTTGTGAGAATATTTACCTACATATGTGCATCCTGATTTTGATATAAGTCCAAACTTTTTTCTATAGTGATCTACCTTTTTACAGTCTCAGCAGTATTAGATGAATGATCTAGTCTGATGAACCAGGACTTTCAATTCATCCCTCCAAACCTGTTCCTCCTTGTTATCTTCCTGAGCAGCCTCATCTATAGGCCAGAATCCAGGCATTGTTCTTGACCCATCCTTTTCACATATCTTACAACTAGTTCACTGTTCCTCAGTTTATACACAGGGAAGCTGAAACTCAAAGAAGTCAAGTGGCTTCCCCAAGTCAAATAAAGAGCATGAGGGGCAGACTGGGAATGTTCCATCTTGTCCAATGAATAGCGGCTGGACTGTTGTGTTCCAGACATGGTGCTAGCTTTGGGGCCATTGAGGAGATCTTGGTCCATCTCCCAACTCACCCTCTCTGTCTTTGTGGTTATAGGGCCTCCCATCTATCATAATTGGAAGGAATGGGTAGGTCTGTGTGTAAGCCCAGAGATGTAAGCACATCTCTGTAGAAGACTCAGTGTCTGCACAGTGAGGACTATTCCCCACTGCTCCTGTGACTTCTGGCACCCTGGGTGGGGGAGCTGCCTGGTGAGCCTTGCCACAGCTCCTTCTGTTCCATAGGAAATGTGCATCTTGTCCTCTCCTAGCATTGACCCCTGTCTGTCTCCTGTCTCCTCTTCAGGGTTGTAAAGCTGGAAAGGCCATGCCCAAGCCACCTTGCTCACTTCTGAGCCATCCTAAGAAGGTACGGATGGGAAGACACACTGATCTACTGAATTGGGGGAGCATCCAGAAGGGAGGAGGGGGCAGGTTGACCTGTGTTGCCTTCAAAGCAAAGGATGTGTGGGTTCAAAGGTCACATACAGGGTAACTAAATGCATATGACACTTTTCTTTCCCAGATAGCTACCTGTCTGAGCCATAGTGGGGACTGTGTGTGATAGAAGGGAAGAGGAAAATGAAAAAACCACATCATCACATTTTCTATTTTTCCATGCTTTCCTTAAATTTTCAGCTTCTTTTGTTGGTCATTTCCCTTCTTCAATACTTCCTTTCAGAATTTTCTCTTTAACTAGCACTTTACTCATCCTGTAATTTATTGAGGACTAGAGAATTTATGCCCTATAAATAAATAAAACTATTATTATTATGTAGCTCTATTCAGAGCATTAGTTGAAGGAGAGAAATGACATTTTTCTTTATTTGCTTTAGAAAAATATTGCAAGCACAATGACTCTCCTCTTGCCTTGGATTAATGGCATAATTACTTACACTGGGAAACAGATGAAATGAGTTTGAACTTGACATGAATTAATACACCAAAATATGCCTCCTGTTCTCTCTCATTGTCTAATTAATTCTGAATTATGAAATTCCCTTTCAGCTAACCAAAGAGCATGGTCACTGGATTCTGGTGCAATTATTCTTTCCTTGCAATAAAAATAAAATGATTTGATAGTTATAGGCTATTTGAAAATAAAGGCTATCCATTCAAGCATCCTGGGAAGGAGAAAGCAGACATCAAAAGGGATCTCCCAAGAAGTTTTAGAGTAAAGAATGTGTGCATGATGCACGTGTAAGAGTCCCCAAAGGAAAATGAACTTTGTGTGAACTGGTAATACCACTAGGGAAAATGAGGATGGAGTGATTGTGAGCATTACTCAAAGTCTTTGTCAAAGCTCTGTGTCTTGATATCTGAAATTTTCATTATGAAGTTCATGCCTTTGGATTAGAACATCAACTTCAAATTCCTGGTTAAATATGAATGAGTGGTCCAAAAGGAATAGCACAGTCATCTACCAAACTGCCATAGGGTGAAGAGAACTTGCTGTTGCATGATCAACTGTGTGCCCATCCTTGCTACTCTGGCTTGATGGGAGGAAGAGTTACTAATGAGAATTATTGGTTCTCTGAGAGAATTATTGGTTCTATGAGAGACATTGATTGGGTCACAACAGCTAGTAGATAGGGAATTGCAATATAAGAAGCATAAGCCCAGCTCCAGCTCATTGCTCTTTCTTCTACTCTGTGGAGATATGGTAGTGAACTCAAGCCCTGACCATTCTCTGCATTTAACCTTCCTTGCAGTTTTATAGGATGGGTAAAATCCCATTAACTGGATTCGGGATTTAGATAAGGGGTCCAAGCTGTAGGATCTTAGTCAACCACTATTAGACCTTTGACCTGGAGTGTTGGGCACTTTTGTAGCCATTAGTTGAGTGATATTTTAATTCTTACTTGTTATTCTCTGTGGTTGCTCCCCCAGGACACTCAGGAAATTGGAGGAAAGAGAATAATTTGCATGGCAAGATTTAAATATTTCTCTTCAGATTCTTAGCAATGGTGGGATCAAGTATTGTCAATATAAAGTTTCCAATATAAAATATCCCCCACATGTCTGTCAGTTTGCTGCACTGTGGGGGCTTGTGTGTTACAATGAGGCTGAAAGGTATGCCACCAGTATCTCAGATACCAGCAGGGTCACCCATGATGGACAGGTTTCAGCTGAGCTTCCAGACTAAGACAGACTAGGGAGTAGGCACTGGCAAACCCCTCCCAAAACAATTAGCATTGAAAACCTATGAATAGCAAAGAAACACTATGAGATATAGTGTTGGAAAATGAGCTCCCCAGATTGGAAGACACTCAAAAGACTATAGGAGAAGAGTTGCCCCCTCAAAGTAGAGTCTACCTTGATGACAGAAATGGAGAAGCCCCAGGGACCTCCATTTGCTGATGGGGCATGACTCAAAATGAGGAGAATCAACTATAAACATCCATTAATAATTAGAGCATAGAATGTATGTAGTATGAATCTAGGAAAATTAGACATAATTAAAAAGAAATGGAGCACATAAACATTGACATTTTAGGTATCAGTGAGCTAAAATGGACTGGCATGGGCCATTTTGAGTCAGATAATCATATGGTCTACTATACTGGGAATGACAAAATAAAGAGACATGGGGTTGCATTCATCATCAAAAAACAAATCTCAAGATCTGTCCTGAAATAGAATGTTGTGAGTGATAGAATAATATCCATACACCTACAAGGAAGGCCAGTTAATATGACTATCATTCAAGTTTATGCACCCACCACTAAGGCCACAAATGAAGAAAGGGAAGATTTCTATCAGCTTCTACAATCTGAAATAGATAAAATATGCAATCAGGACATGCCAATAATTACTGGTGACTGGAATGCAAAGGTTGGAAACAAAGAAGAAGGCTCAGTAGTTGGAAAATATGGTCTTGGTGACAGAAACAATGCTGGGGATTGCATGATAGAATTTTGTCAGATCAATGACCTTTTCATTATAAATACATTTTTTCACCAACATAAATGGCAACTATACACATGGACTTCATCTAATGGAAGATACAGGAACAAAAGGGACTACATTAGTGGAAAGAGATAATGGAAAAGCTGTATATCAAATGTCAGAACAAGACCAGATGCTGATTGTGGATCAGACCATCAACTTCTCATATGCAAGTTCAAACGGAAGCTGAAGAAAATTAGAACAAGTGTATGAGAGCCAAGGTATGACCTTGAATATATCCCACCTGAGTGCAGAGACCACCTCAAGACCAGGTTTAATGCATTAGACACAAATGATAGGAGACCAGATGATTTGTGGCAGGACATAAAAGATATCACCCAAGACGAAAGCAAAAGGTTATTAAAAAGATAAGAAAAAAAAAAGACCAAATTGCATGTCAAAAGAGATGCTGGAACTTGCCTTTGAATGTTGAGCAGCTAAAGTAAAAGGGAGACATGATAAAGGAAGTAATAGAAGATATCAAAAGGCAGTTCGAGAAGACAAAAAGAAATATTATAATACCATGTGCAAAGAGGTGGAGGCAGAAAACCAAAAGGGAAGAACACGCTCTGTGTTTCTCAAGCTTAAGGGTGTGAAGAAAAAATTCAAGCCCTGAGTGGCAATAGTGAAAGATTCTACAGGGAAAATATTAAGTGATGCAGGAAACATCAAAGGAAGATGGAAGGAATACACAGAAAAAAAGAATTGGTGGATGACCAATCATTTCAAGAGGTTGCATATGAAGAGGAACCAATGGTATTGAAGGATGAAGTTGAGGCTGCCTTTGAAGAACTGCTGAAACACAAGGCTCCAGGAATTGATGGGATACCAATAGAGATGTTTCAACAAACAGATGCAGCACTGGAGGTATTTAATGTTTATGCCAACAGATTTGGAAAACAGCTACCTGGCCAATTGACTGGAAGAGATCCATATTTATGCCTATTCCAACTGAATGTGGAAACTATTGGACAATATCATTAATATCACACAGAAGAAAATTTTACTAAAGATCATTCAAAAGTGACTGTAGCAGTATGTAGACAGGGAATTGCTGGAAAATCAAGCAGGATTCAGAAGAGGGCGGGAAACCAGGGATATCATTGCTAATGTCAGGTGGATATTAGCCAAAAGCAGAGAATATCAGAAGATGTCTATCTGTGTTTTATTGACTATGCAAAGGCATTTGACTCTGTGGATCATAATAAATTATGGATAACGCTTGGGAAAATGGGAATACCAGAACACCTAATTGTACTCATGAGCAATCTGTACATGGGCCATGAGGCAGTTGTTCGAGCAAACCAAGGAAACACTGCCTGGTTTAAAGTTGAGAAAGGTGTGTTTCAGGGCTGTATACTTTCACTATATCTATTCAATTTATATGCTGAGCAAATAATCCAAGAAGCTGGACTTTATGAGGAGGAACCCAGCATCAGGATTGGAGGAAGACTCATTAACAACCTGCATTATGCAGATGACACCACTATGCTTGCTGAAAGTGAAGAAGATTTAAAACATTTACTGATGAAGATCAAAGATCATAGCTTTCAGTATAGGTTGTGACTAAACATCAACAAAACAAAAATCATTATGACTGGGTCATTATGCAACTTCACAATAAATGGAGAAAAGATTGAGGTTGTCCAAGATTTTGCCTTACTTAGCTCTATAATCAACACCCATGGAAGCAGCAGTTAAGAAATCAAAAGATGCATTGCTCTGGGAAAAGCTGTGGCAAAAGATCTCTTTGTTGTTGTTAGGTGCCGTTGAGTCAGTATCTGACTCAAAGCTACCCTCATAGGGTTTTCAATGGCTGACTGTTTCTGGATTGCCTTGGGAGTGGATTGCCAGGTCCTGCTCCCATTTTTGCGATGCTGAGAATTAAACTCGGGACCTCAGAGACTGCAGCACAGTGTTCTACCAACTGAGCTAAATCCCAGCCCAAAAGATCTCTTTAGAGTATTGAAAAGTAAAAATGCCACATTGAAAATGAAGGTGCCCCTGACTCATACTGTGGTATTTTCAGTCTCATCATATGGTTGTGAAAGTTGAACAAGGGAGACAGGCAAAGAATTGATGCTTTTGAGTTATGGTGCAGGAGACGTCTATTGAATATACCATGGACTGCCAAAAGATCCAATAGATCTGTCCTAGAAAAAGTGTGATCAGACTGCTCATTGGAAGCCAAGATGGCTAGACTACTTCCTACATATTTTAGACATGTAGTCAGGAGAGATCAATCTCTGGAGACGGACATCATGTTTGGGAGAGTCCAGGTCAGCGAAAAAAAAGGAAAATGCTCCACCAGATGGATTGACACAGTGTTTGCAACAATGGGCTTTAACATAAATAAGATCATGTGGCTGGCACAGAATAGGTAAGTGTTCGATCTGCTGTACATAGGGCCACTATGAGTTGGACTTGACTTGTTGGCAAATAGCAACAACAATATTAAACAGGACAACCTTCATCACTCATCTGAGCATCCATAGGTTCACCATCTTACCTTGAAATGATGGCCTTCCACTGAATTTTTCTCATCAACACATCAACATTCTATATTATTTCTATGTTATCTCTCATCTGGTAGAAAAAAAAAACAAGACATGATTTCCTAAATCTCTTAACTCCCTCCAGTCATATTTCCAGGTTTCTGCTTCCCTTTATAAAAAATTTATGAAAAATTTTACCCACATTTTTCTCTCTTTGTTCTTATCTAATTTTCCATATGCATGTTGTCAGGTCTGAGGGCCTCTTCCATCCTTGTCAAGGGGAGTGCTAACCTTCTCTCCTTTCATACAACACCTTACCTAATTTCCTATCCAATTATTTCCAATCTATTTTCTACCAGGTAAATGTAAAGAACTTTATTAAAGTCCTCAATATTCTCCTTATTGTTAAATTTGTTCATATCTGTCTTTCTTTCTTGTGACCTCAGCTGTACTTGACATCTAATTTGTGCCAGAGTCCCAAAAGCCTCTTTGAAGGCACCATACCCAATGACCTACATGCCTCCCATTGAGCCCTGCCTCTTAACGGCGCCATCACACCCAAATTGTATCACCCTTGGGAAAAAACATGGGCCTTTAGGGGACATTGAATATTAAAAGTGTAGCAGACACCAAGGCTCAGGGATACAAAACACAGCTGGTGTCTGGTAGAAGCAGGCCTAGGTTCTTCCAGTCTCCTCACTTTCTCTTTGGGTTTTCCACCTTTTGATGGAAATAATTTCACTCACTGATCTGTGTTTTCTTGTGGAGTAGCTTTTGCCTGGAAGGCTAATCATGGTCTCAGGTTAGCAGGTGCTTGGAATATTGGAATTGCAGTGTCCTCAGCAAGGAGGGCCCCCATGCATACACTGCCTGCTTTCCCTTCATTTCAGTGTGGTGTGATGTGATGCTCAGACAGTAAAGCCTGGAAAATATATTCCATGAAGCACTGAGTGTTCTGTTGTTCTGTTTGTTTCCAAACCTTCTGAATTACCACTCCCAGCCCCTGTCCTCCAAGCAGCAGTTCCTCCCTGCCATATGGAACAGGAACCCAAGCAATACTTGAAGTTTAATTGATCTAGATATTTAGAATCAAACTTCATTAGCTCAAATTACTTCAGTTTGCCTAATTTGTTTCTCTATGTGAGCTCTGATAAACTTGGTTTAACATCTTCTAAACTGGTGTTTATCATCATCAATGCCTACTCAAATGACCCCCAAAGAGTAATGGACCAGGAGAAAAATGTTTTAAAAGATACAGCTATTTATATATGTATATAAACACACACACAATAATATGTGGAGTCTAAATCACTACAGAAGTGCATTGATTTCCATAAGATACTCCATTTTTAAAACACAAAATACAGCCAGAAAAATACTTTCAGTCATTAATCTTCAAACATGCATAGATATTAGGAATTCTATAAACTTTGAGATTTTTTTCTGGTTATTAATAGAGACAAGTCTATTATTTTGTTATTTTCCCAACTTTTTAATAGATTTTTGGTGTGTGTGTGTGTGTGTGTGTGTGTGTGTGTTTATAAATACACACAGTTGTGTTTGTGGACCAAGTATCCAAAGTATCCACCTGTAAAAAACAAGTATTTTTAAGGATGGCCCTATTAACTCTTCCCAAGTACAGAGAAACCTTAGCATTACTGAAAGTCATATTGCATCTCTGGAAGGCACTGTGGGCAATGGTTGCTTCTAAGGAGAGGTGTTGGTGGGGAGATTTTCTTCAATATATCTATTTATCTGTGTTTAGCACATATTATCTTTTCCAAAAATTAAAAAGAAAAAATGCACTGCCAGTAACAATAATCTCAACCAATCATTTTCCTTGTATTACTTAGGCCTATTAGCTGTGCTACATGTGTACTTCATTTTTTGTGTAATTTCAAGTATCTTCATTCTAGTGCACCATTAAGGCAATAGCCAGGCAGGGGTTTCAAAGTTGTGTTGACAGTCTGTCCAATGATTATAACTTTAACATGGAGATTTGATGTGAGAAAGTATGGTGAACACTGAGAATGTGGAGGCTTACTTTAATACCTTAATAATTTTGTATTCTAGAATCTGGAATACGCAGATATTTTCATTCATTCTTGGTGACAGAAGTTTGGGGCTCAAAGGGCACTAGTCACTGTCCAATTTGTAAGAAGTATCACTTTCAGATTGCCCAGATAACCTTGACAAATTGACGAAAAGCAGTGTGTTTTCCACATTGCCTTGCATGTCATAGGCATGGAAAATTCAGATGATAAAACATAATCCAGAGTCCAAATGTCATACATGCAGAAATAGGGAACTCATATTCAGGCAAAAGTTGTCTTTCTTATTTTTTAAGTTATCTAAATAAATTGTATCAAGTCCTCATTTAAATACCATGTATCCCTAGACTGACTGCATAGGGGTACAAATGGTACGGGGAAAGTTGAGGTCACATTTAGGTGCACAGTTAGGATTAGCTAGCTTTACAGCTCTCACCAGTGGAAATCTGGAACATCTGTATGTCTGCACCTTTTCAATGTTCCACCCACATCTACTATCTCGAGAAGCTCTTAGTGTAAGAGGTGGTGGTGAACAGATTGTCAGTTCAACTTTGAAACCCCTGTCTGGCTATTGCCCTAATGGTGCACTAGAATGAAGATACTTGCAGCCGGGCATGGTGGCGCATGCCTGTAATCCCAGCAGCTGGGGAGGTGGAGGAAGGAGGATCCCAAGCTCGAGACCAGAGGCAGTCTGTGTAACGTAGCGAGACACTGTCTCAAAAAAAAAAGAAGGCTGAAGGTGCAGCTCAGTGGTCCAGCACTTGCAGAGCACGCAAGTGTGAGGCCCTTGGTTCAACCCCTAGTACCACACACACACACACACACACACACACACACACACACACAAAAAGGAATGAGGATACTTGAAATTACACAAAAAATGAGGTATACATGTAGCACAGCTAACAGGCCTAAGTAATGTGAGGGAAATCATTGTTTGGGATTATTGTTATTTGCATTTAAGGACTCATCCACAAAACATCACATTTTGTTTATCTGTTTATCTGCTAATGAGCACAGACGCTGTTTCCACCTTTTGGCTATTGTGAATAATGCTTCCATGAACATTGGTGTACAACTATCTGTTTAAGTGCCTGCTTTTGGCTTCTCTGGGTATATACCTAGGATTGGAATTGCTGGATTATGTGCCAATTCTGTCTAGAGCCATGCCACTCTGGCATCCCATCTTGCCAGATCTTGGAAGCTAAGCAGATTTGGGCTTAGTTAGTACTTATATGGGAGACTGCCTGGGAATGCCAGGTGCTGTAGGCTTGGGAGAAGGACCTGGCAGCCTATTCTTGAAATAATCAACTATTGAAATCCCTATGAATAGTGGAAAACCACTGAAAACAGTGCGGGGCATGGCACAATGTTGGGGAGTGTTTCATTCTGTTGTACATAGGGTTGATATGAGTCAGACCTGACTCAAGGGCACCTAACAACAACAGAAGAAGAAAAACAGCAATGTCAATTCTATGTTGAGCTTTCTGAGGAACCTTCAAACTGTTCTTCATCGTGACCACACCATGGTACATTCCCCCCAGCAATGCATGAAAGGCAATACTTTTACTTTCACAAAAATATCACAATCCCTTATGTCCATCTGAGGCAGGGAACCACTGAGAGGGCTTGAGAGAGGCAGTTTCAGTGACAGCTTTGGTCCATTGGTGTTCAGTTCACAGCTGCATATTCAGAGGCTCTCTGCTCTGATCTGGCTTCTATTTGTTCTGTGGGTCCCACCTGCTGGTCATGCCTGTTCATTCCTATCTCCACCCGACTATCACTGGTACTGTTTGAGCTCTGGTGCCAGTAACCTCTCAGCATTAATGGGAAGCAGTGAATAAACATAGATTCCAGAAAAGGAGGTGCATTGCCAACTCTAGACACCAATCTCTCCCTGGGTTAAGCTGGGCAAACCTTTTAGTAATGTTTTCACACAGACTGGACTGATGGCTCTAACTGAATACACAGAATGAATGAATTCATTTGATTATTTAGGAGATGACCAATAAACTGTGCAAGCCCAGGCCCTCCCAGAAGCAGGCACCAAGATGGAATGGGGTGTGCAAGATATCTATTGGGGAAATGGCTAGGAGGGAGGTGGGAGGGACACCAAGGAGGCCAAGGGAGCCATCAGTTTGAGATGCAGCTCTGGCTTCTAGTGAAGGAGGGGAGGGTGGAGGAAGGAAATATTGGGTGGAAGCATGTGAGACTGCTGTGCAAGCTAAGGAAGGTCAGAAAGGCTGTCAGGAGACCTCAAACCAAAAGAGGCCATCAGATGGGCCCCTCATCTCCCAGGAACCAGCCTTCCTCAGCATCCCTGGAGACAGCACTGAGATACATGGCCTTAGCACAGATATAGCAGATTTCAGAGCAGCAGCTTGGACCAGAGTTGGAGTTCTGAAAGGCACAATTCCTTTGATATTTTTAAGTGGGCTTGTGCGCGGAGACATTAGAATGGTTCTTAGGTGATTTGTGAAAAAGACATTCCATGGAGAGGATCTTTTGCCATTTCCTGTTTGAGGCCCCTGCTCTTGAGTCTTCTAGAGCTGCAGTCCCCCATCTTTCTGGCACCAGGGACTAGTTTCAGGGCAGATAGTTTCTCCACCAACTGCAGTCAAGGGGATGCTGATCTGACAGGAGGTGGAGCTCAGACAGTTACGTGTATGATGGGGAACGGCTGTAAATATAGACTGTATGTCTGCGACCTGGTGGTGGGGGACCCCTATTCTAGGGAATTCACACAGTAATACATTTACTCATCCCAGATGCCTGTCTTGCAAAGTGCCTGGAGCCCAGGGCAGCTGTGTTGACAGGGAGTCCTAAGTGCACTTGCTTTAACAGAACATAGTTGGGAACCTGAGCCTGCTGAATGGCTATGGCTTTGAGAGTGTTTTGACAACTGTGACACTGATCCATGTCAATTATGTCCCTAACCAAATAGCTCATGTGGTGGGATGGAAACTGGAAACTAAGGGTCCTGACTCCTAATCCAGTAGGTCATTCAGCATCCTTGGATGATATTTCATATTCCCTGTATGTTCTCACTGAGATTACTTCGCTGAAGTCTTTAACTTGGCTTGCAATCTCATCCTGGGATCTATGAGCATCCAAGAATTTTTTGCCTTATGTGGTGGGAGACCTTGGTGTTACACTATTTTAGTTCATCTCTGGTGCCTTGCTTCACTCTATTTCTTCCTCTTTAAAATTCTCACCCAGTTCTCCTCTTTCTCAGTTCTAACCATAAACTTTGGCTGTTTCTTCCTTGTGGACTGGGCTCTTTCTCCTTGATCCAGAGTCCCACTTAGCAGACTACCCAGAAGCTACTTCTACATTGGGCATAGCCTGGGCCTTTTCCATCCTTTGCCAAGAGACCCCGTCCAGGAAGGTTGGTATCTGTGCGTTGGCCACACAACAAGAAAGGATAGACTGATGTGCATAGAATAGACTTTTGGGTTTAATGGCCCCAAAATGCCTTCCCATAAATTTCTAAAACTCTATTCATAGCAGGAATATGATTTTCCATGTGGCACTCAATTAAATTAAAGAAAATGTATTGAGTACTGACAGGGAAGGGAGTAGTTTGATTAATTAGAGGCCCATATCATATATCATAGCATACTTTCAGTGCACCTGCTGTTTCTGTACATTAGCATTCAGCTGCTGTAGAGATTTAAATAGTACCTGTTCCCTTGAAAGAAAACTCTAGGATCCATTCATTTACTAGAGGCTCTTTTTCCCCCCAGGGGCCAAGAGCTAGATTGTCACCTCTAGGGATTGGGAGGCAGTGCTTCCACAAGACAAGGAGAACCCAAGGAAGGTTTCATGCTTGGGCTTTCTATGCTTTCTCATAGGGAGAATTGTCTCTCTTTGGTGGGAATGTGGATGATGCAGAGTTTGTTCTCTGGGAAAACTTTTCACACACAACATGTTATGGTTTGGGCATTAAGTGGCTCCCAAGTCTCATGCTTGAATGTTAGGTCCCTGAGTGGCGGCACTATTTTGGGAAGCTGTGAACTTTGGGAGGTGGGATCTAGCTGATGGAAGTAGGTCACTGGGGGTGGGCCTCCGAAGGTGTTCTGGCTCCAGTTCCAGCAAGCTCTCTCTGCTCAGGTCTGCCATGATGTGAACAGGCTCTCCTCCACACACTGCTGCTGCCTCCTCCACTACGCCTCCCTGCCACTATGGACTGAAATCTTCTGAACTGTGAGCCAAGTAAATCCTCCCTACCTTAGGTTGTTTCTGTCAAGTATTTGCCACAGTGAAACATAAGCTAAATAACACAAAAACAATGGGACATACAGCTTTTCTTCCACTTTAGTCTTATTAAAAATAATTGAGGTTATTGTAATACATATATATATATATATATATATATATATATATATGTTGTTAGGTGCCATCGAGTCGGAATATATATATATATATATATGTATGTATATATGTATATATATATTTTAGTCAAGCAAGTTAAGGCTTAAGACTGAGAAGTGCAATGAAGTAGGCTTCCATTAGCTGGACATTGAATAAGGGAGATAGCAGAAGAATTGATGCTTTTGAATTATGGTGCTGGAAACAAGTATTAAATATACCATGGACTGCCAAAAGAACTAACAGATATATTCTAGAAGAAGTGCCACCAGAGTGCTCCTTGTAAGCAAGAATGGCTAGCCTGTGTCTTATGTATTTTGGACAAGTAGTCAGGAGGGACCAGTCCCTGGAGAAGGACATCATATTTGGGAGAGTGGCAAGTCAATGAAAAAAAGGAAGACCCTCAGTTAGATGGATTGACACAGTGGCTGCAACAAGGGCTTAAATATAAATAAGATCATGTGCCTGGCACAAAATCAGAGAGTGTTTTGTTCTGTTGCACATAAGGTCATTAGGAGTTGGACCCAACTTGACAGCACCTAACAACAACAACAACAACAACAACAACAACAACAACACAAGTTAAACGATTTTTAACACTCGGTAATTAATTTCATCCTAAACTCATTTTGAGCAGTTAGCAGGGTAAATATTTTATCCCTATTTTGTATGAAAAGTATCTATTAATTCAGCACAAATTTTTAGTACCAAATTTTCCTTGCTAATATATATTGAGTGCTTACTATATGTCAAACATGGGCTACTTGCTATCTATTCTAATACCCTATGAAATGTTGTTGTTGTTGTTGTTAGGTGCTGTCTAGTCGGGTCCAACTCATAGCAACCCTATGTATAACAGATGAAACATTCCCCAACACCGTGCCATGCTTAGCACTACTGTCAGTGCTTCTTTGCAATTCATAGGGTTTTCAGTGGCTAATTGTTTTGGGAATAGACTGCTGGGTCCTTCTCCCAAGCCTATTGCACCCAGTATTCCTAGGCGGTCTCCCATCGGACTAACAATGTCCAACGCTGCATAGCTTCCAAGATCTGATGAGATTGGATGCCAGGGTGGGATGGCTGCAGGCACCTATGAAATAGATGTATTATCAATCCAACCTGGCAGATGAAAAAACAGAAGCACACAGAAGTCTGTCATTTACCTGGGACATGCATAATAGGGTGGCAGAGCTAGGATCAGAGTCTGTGTAGTTTGATTCCAGAACCATGCTCTGGACTATTGTGTGGTTCTGACAAACAGATTATTAAATGCATAAAGAAACAGTTACATACAGCTGATAGATGCCATGAAGGAAAAGAACCAGGTGCCATGAGAAAATATGCTAGGTGTTCTAACAGTCTGGGGAGCAGGGAAAGGCTTCTGCAAGAAAACAACACTTAACTTGAGGTCTGAAGGAGGGGTAGGAGCAAGACAGGGAGTCATGCAAAGTGGGGAGAGCATGCTAGAAAAAGAGAGAAGCACAGGCAAACTCAGAACGGAGGGAAGGAGGCTGCACTTGAAGGACCTGAAAGAGCCTGGCTTCTTTGCTGAATGGGGAGGAGAGCAGGTGGGAACTACAGAGTTGTGGTTGGGGAGACAGAGAGGAACTGGGCTTCATAGTGCACATTAGAGCCATTGTCCAAAGAACACAAGGAATTCACTGAAAGGAAGGTTTGTGCTTTTAAATTTTCACTGTGAGCCAGATGCCATGGTGTACACCTATAATCTGTGGGACTCTGAAGGCTGAGGCAGGAGGATGGAGGGTTCAAGGCCAGAGGCAGCTTGTGTACTTTAGTGATACTCTGACTCAAAATAAAAATTAAAAAGGGAGCTGGGGGTGGAGCTCAGTGGTGAAGCACTTGCCTGGCATGTGCAATGCCTCTGGGTTCAACTTCCCAGTACAAAGAAAAAAAAAAAAAGAAAGAAAGAAAGAAAGAAAAAAGGAAGACTCACTGTGCTGCTGTGAGGTGGGAGAATGTGGGCAGGGAGCAGAAATGGGGAGGCTGGTTGGAGACTTTTCCTGGAAGTGGATATGGAGGAAAATGACAGGTTGGGGGATGTTTATGAAGGAAAGTTGACATGCCTGGTGATTGATGTGGCTGGAAGGAAGGAAAAGTGGATGACGTCCAGAGGAGTGGCCCCCCAGAGATGGTGGTACCATTTCTTCAGACCAAACAGACTCACAAAGATCCAGATTGGTGGTGGTAGGGAGTAAATAGGTTAAGTTTTGAGTAGGTTGCCTTTCAAAAGTCAGGGAAATAGTGAAATAAATGAGTTTGGAGCTGACAATAGAGATCTGTACTAAATTTTTGCTTCAGTGAATCACTGAGATGGTGGTTGAAGCCCCCGGAAAGAGTCAAAATGAGAGGAGGAAAAGCCTATATTATACTTGGAGTGCCATGGTATTTAAAGATCCCATACAGAGGAAGGCCCATCAAAGGGGAATGAAAAGAAATAATCAGTGAGAAAAGAGAAAAAGAAAAGAAAAGAAAAAAAAAAAAGCACAGAGAACAAGAAAGTGAAGGGAGAGAATAAGAAAGCAAAGAGAAGTTTTTAAGTAGCATGAAGAAACCAGGTAAAATGAGGACTGAATGCTATACACTGGCTTAGGTATCTGGAGGTCGCTGGTGTTCTTAGCAGGAACCATCCTGTAGGCACAGTGGATGGAGACATCATATTAGAGTGAGTGGAAGCTGGAGTGAGTCAAGGAGTGAGTGGAAGTGAAGCGAGTGGAAACTGGGTGAGAGGAAAGTGGGTTAGTGGAGGCAGAGAGGAGGCTGATGAGAAGTCCCAGTATTTCTCTCTGTTGTGAGGAGGAAGCACATAACCAGAAAGAAGATGCAATCTGGAGCCCACAAACATTGTGCAGACCAGAGAGGCTGCCCAGCTCCCTGAAAACTTTTTGTGTAAAAATGTCCTTTTTTTGTGAACTTTCTCTAAGAAATTTAATCTACTCAATTCCTTACTAAATGTCTCTGAAGTTTCTCAGTGGACCATGCAGACAATATTTACTTGATTTGAATAAATGACTAGCAATGTGCATAAGGAAATTCCTTTTTGAAGTGTATCAACTGATTAATGACTTGGGCAAAATTCACTTTATGGTGCCTGGCTGTGTGATTAGTCATTTTATAATAATGGCTTTTTGTCACTTTGAAATGTACCTTTCTTTATGGAAACTCGGTTATAGTCACATGTGTTGGGAAAGGTTAGCTGGTGAGTATGTGACCATATCCATTGGATGAGCATTCAATGACTTTGGCTTTGCAGGAGAAATTTAAGCTTTTTGACAGTGTGCCTTTGAAGACAACTGCCAAATAACTTGTAGAGTCCAAGATCTGGACAAGCCCTTAGATCTCTTCCAGCCTCTGATTTACAGAAGCATTACTGAAGAACAGAGGTGGCAATGAGGGTACACAGGTCCTTGAGCTGCCTCCTAACTCAAAATGAGTTTCTCTAATGCTTCAGTTGGCCTTGTACTATATCAGGTGCTGGGGAAATTCATGGTTTTCATTTAGAGTTCACCTTCTAGTTGGGGAGGTGAAATTGGCACATGCAAATATTTGACGAAATGTGGCCCATACTCAGTGTAAAAGTGTGTGTTTTATCCCCATGCTGCTTGCTAGGGTCAGTCCATAGTCCAGGTTGGAAAACGAAGCAAACTTTGAGGCCAAGCAGAGCAGTAATAACCATCATTCTGCGGCAGAATACGAAGTTGGGCCCTATGTAGCTTCCATCTGGGTCATTTTTGGCAAAACTATTGAGAGGAACAAAGAGTGGGGATACAGGTTGCAGAGAACCTACTTTAGAGCCACTATGACAGGAAGATCAGAAAAGACTGAAGTTCTTGCTCCATGGAATTTCTTTCCTCCTGTTGTCCAAAGAGTAGGCTTGTATAATGTAATAGCTAAGAGCACAGGTTGTAGAGCCAGATGGGCCCAGATGAGAGTTCCAACCCTGCCACTTTCTTGTTTCATGACTTTGAGCAAATTATTTTACTTAATTCCCTATATGTAAAATGAGAATAATAATTAATGTCTGCCTCATATGATTTTGCAAAGATCAATTAGATAATTCATGGAAGTAAATCACCCAGAAAACTATCTGATGTAGAGTAATGCTTATTACAAATATCTATTATTGATACACCCAAATCAACTACGCTGTTGAGAGAGAGAGAGAGAGAGAGAGAGAGAGAGAGAGAGAGAGTGAAGGAGGGAGAGAGAGAGAGAGAGATCCTCTGTGTGCATGTGTATATATATTTGTGCTTCTATATACCAAGTGCTGGCTGTTTTTCTCAAGGAGAGAACTGGATTATGGAATCCAATTGGTTGTACAATGAATAGCTCTAATGGCTGAAAACAACTTATGGTGTTATAGTAGGAACATAAGGTACATGCATCTGTAAGTGGTCTTGGCAGTTGTTAGGTGTTAACTAATCAGTCTCTTTTTTTATAGACACAAAGGAAGACTAAATTTCCTAGACTCCCTTACAGTTAAGTTCAGACAATATGACTGCATTATGGCCAATGAAGTGTGAGAACAAATGATATACACCACTGTTATGAACATAAATCCACATGTATGAATCCCCATCCTCTCTGCTCTCTTCTCCTTCCATGGTTGAATGCTCCAGATGGTATTACTGATAAGTGAAAATATTATATATCCCTGAGTTGGTAGTAGATCAAGAGAACGGGGTTATTCACACTTTATTAAACATTGTATGAATAAGAAATACATTTTTATAGTGTTAAGCATCAGATATTTGGAGATTATTATAGGAACTAGAATTAGTTACCATTACTTGCAATTTACTTGCAAATTGGCTAACTGGAACTGTTTTTTAAAAAAGCTCATATGCAAATAATTCAAGGACCATGTTTAATAACAATAAATTATATTAATAAAATATATAAGCTACTTTACCTTCACCAAAAATTATGTTATTGGATAGTGTTTCCTTTCAAATTTGAAGTTAACAAAAGATTTTTTTTTAAAGTAATGTCCTAAAAGGTGCCATTTTGACTCAGGACTGAGAGCATGGTGCATGTTTAGTAGTTGCCAAAAAATGCCCTTTACCATATGCTGCTGAATGGGAAACACAACAACAAAATAAAACAACAAATCCCTTAAATGTTTCAAAGGTGTGCTGATTAGTCTCATTAATAAAACAAAACACCACCACTACCAACAACAAAAAACCTCTACAGTATCAGTCGTGATGTCTCTCACAATGTTGGGATAATCACCAACTGATCTTCAACAAGGGTGCCAAAAGTACACAATGGAGAAAAGATGTTGTTGATAGGTGTCATTGAGTCAGGTCTGATTCATAGCGACCTTAGGTACAACAGAGCAAAACATTCCTCGATTCTGTGCTCAGGCACAAGATCTTTTTTGTTTAAGCCCGTCGTTGCAGACACTGCGTCAATCCATCTAGTTCAGAGTCTTTGTTGTTGTTGTTATTGTTGACCTGCCACTCTCCCAAACATGATGTCCTTCTCCAGGGATTAGTTCCTCCTGACAACATGTACAAAATACATAAGACTCAGTCCAGCTATCCTTGTCTCTTCAATAAATAGTGATGGGGAAACTGGATATCCACATGCAAAAGGATGAAATCGAACCTTTTTCTTACATCATATACAAAGAGAAATTAAAATGGATTAAAAACTTAAACAAGATCGTTGTTGTTAGGTGCCATCGAGTCGGTATCCGACTCAAAGTGGTCCTATGTATAATAGGTAAAACACTATTGTCGGTGCTTCTCTGCTGTTCATAGTGTTTTCAATGGCGGATTGATTTTTGGGAGTAGGTTGCTGGGTCATCTCCCAAGCCTACAGCACCTGGTGTTCCCAGGCAGTCTCTTATCCAAGTACTAAGCAGACCCTGCTTAGCTTCTGAGATCTGACAGTATCGGATGCCACAGGGCTACTGCTGCAGTCTAAACATAAGATTAGGAACAGTAAAACTCCTAGAAGAAAACAGGAGGAAAGCTTTATGACCCTGGCCTTGGCAGTGTTTCTTGGATATGGCACCAAAAGCGCAGGCATCCAAAGCAAAAATAGTCAACTAGGACTACATCAAACTGTAAAGCTTATGCACAGAAATGAAAATAATTAATAGAATGAAAAGGTAGCCTATGTAATTAGAGAAAATATTGGCAAGCCATATATCTGATGGGGGTTAATATCCAAAATATATAAAGAATTTCTATAACTTAATAGTGGTAAATGAATAAATAACCCAATCAAAATGGGCAAAAGACTTTAATGGACATTTGTTCAAAGAATACAGATGATTTATAGGAATATGAAAAGGTATTCAGCATCACTTGTTGTTGTTGTTAGATGCCATCGAGTCAGTGTCTGACTCATAACAACCCTACTTACAACAGCCGAAACAGTATTATCAGTGCTTCTCAGCTATTCATAGAGTTTTCAATGGCTGATTGTTTTGGGGGAGTGGGTTTCTGGGTCCTTCTTCCAAGCCTACAGCACCTACAGTGTTCCCATGTGGTCTCCCATCCAAGTACTAACAAGGCCCAACCCTGCTTAGCTTCTGAGATCTGACAGGATCAGATGCCACAGTGGCACAGCTGCAGTCATCACTAGTCATCAAGAAATGCACTAGCCCCAGCACTGCAATCCAACCTGAGTGCTGTGGTTTATACCTGTAATCCCAGTAACATGGGAGGCTGAGGCAGGAGAATCACGAATTTGAGGCCAGAAGCAGCCTATACAACTGTCTCAAAATTTAAAAAATTAAAAGGGGGCTGGGTGCAGCTCCATGGTAGAAGACTTGCCTAGCATGTGTGAGGCTCTGGGTTCAATCCCCCAGTACTGAAACAAACAAACAAACAAAAACCCAAACCAAAACGAAGCAACACAAATACAAACCTCAAGGGGCCTATGTCTTTTGAAGAGTTTCCTCCTTACTATTCCTATTCACCATCACATCTCTTTGCCCAATCCCTTTAAATTCCACACACCTGCCCCTACATTCTGTGTTGTGGTAACAAGACGTGGCGTCTTATTTAGGTTGCAATACAATTTAGTGCCAGTAAAATTAAGGTAGGAGACTAGAAAACCTCAGACAGTTAATACACCATTCCTTAATACTTTATCTTTTTGAACTCAATTTTACATGCCCTTGCAATATTGCTCAACTTGATTATATAAATCCTGGAAATAGGATTTGAAATAGCATTGAGGTTGTAGTCAGAAGACCTGGATTCTCTCATCTGCTTTTGTTGTGAACTTTAGCCAAGTTATTTAATCTTTCTTTTAAAAAAATATGTTAAAAACAAAACTCTCAACTAGGTATCTGTCCACAAGAAATAATTCCTTCATTTTAAATGTGAACTCTGCATTTAGGCCTTAGTAAAACTGGAAAATTTGGAAACCTGAATTTCACTTAATCCTCTCAAATGATGAATAAAGTTGAGGGGTGTTAGGGGTCATCCATTTCCAATTCCTCTGTTATTGTTGTTAGGTGCTGTCAAGTCGAATCTGACAGTAACTCTGTGTACAACAGAATGAAACACTCCCTGACACTGTGCCATGCCTGGCACTATATCAGTGCTTCTCTGCTAATCATGAAGTTCTCAATGGCTGTTTCGGGAGTGGGCTGCCAGGTCCTTCCCCCGTTTTGCGGTCCTGAGGATCAAACCCAGGGCCTTAGAGCATGCAGAGTAAGCACTCTACCAATTGAGCTAAACCCCAGCCCAATTCTTCTGTTGTCCCCTGTTATGGGTCAGGAAATTGAGGCTGAGAGAGGTAAAAGGCACATGCTCACTCAGCCTCCCAGCCAGTCAGTTTCAGAGTGAGGCTGTGTCCTTTCTGTGGTGTCTCATTTCCCTCTAGGCTTGTAAGTCTCAGTGGGAGAAATAAGTCCTCTCCTATGGGGGGCTGCCTTGTCTTAGAGCCCACAAATACCCATCTGGCCCAGCACTGCATGAATACAGACGGTTAAGAACTGGGGGGCGGGGGATCAGAGAAACCTGTGGAGCTGGGCTTTCCCCAGGTGGACCTGTCTCTGGACCATGGCCCTAGTTTCTTCTCCACAGTGGCTCCACCCTTTTGATTTTGTTTATATTTGTATTTTTCCTACCCCATTGTTATGTCAATTTATATTAGGAGCCTCCTGAGAAAGCCTGATGTTCTATGGTTTGAATGTAAACCCCTCTCAAGCTCAGGTTGAAATGTCATTACCATTGTAACAGTTTTAAAAGGTGGAAACTTTGAGAGGTGAGTGGGCCATGAGGACTCTGCTCTCCTGAATGGCTTAATGCAGTTAGCGTAGGAATGGATTTGTTATTATGGGAGTGGGCCCATTATCTTGGGAGTGGGCTCTGTATAAAAGGAGGGGTTTAGCATACTCTCATCTCTCACCTTTTCTTTGCCTTCCACCTTTGAGTGAGACAGCAAGAAGGCCTGCCCCTTCTTGCTGAACAGAGTCATTATAAATTTAAATTACCCAGTCTGTGGCTATTGTAATAGTGCAAGACAGACTTAGACAAACAGATTGGAGGTGGGTGGTGCTTTCCCCCACTGACATGATTTGCTATTTAACATAGGGTTAATAGTAAAGGAGGTGGAGTAGGGCTCTGGTAGACAAACCTCCAGCTTGGCCATCAGATATGCTCTTTTCTTCCCCTCTCACTTTGAAGTGAGAGAAAATAGAGCTTGCATTTTGTGTCTTGCATGCAGAGCACTGCTTCCTCTGCTCTGTCTGCACTGGCTCTGACTTCTAACAACAGAGGGAACTGCAGTGTAAGAGGTATGATCAAAAGACATGGCGAAAGTTTATATGAAAAGATTTATTACAGCAAAAGACACATTACCATTAATCTCGTTCAAATACTCCCCCTGACTTCAAACACATTTATCCCATCATTCTTGCCCCTTTCTGAAGCAGTTCTGGAAGTCCTTTTCATGAGTGTCTTTTGTTTCACCTTCCAACATGACAATGCTCTGTGTTACACAAGCCTTCTGGTAAATGAAAACGTTACAGTGTGTCCTCATCCACCTTATTCACCTGCTCTGGCACCATGAGACTTCTGACTCTTCCCCAAAGTCAAAATGGCCATGAAAAGTAAGTATTTTGAATTGATACAAGACATTGAAGCCGTCACAACAGTGCAAGTAAAGACACTGATGAAAGAGGACTCCCCAAATTGTGTTTGAAGTTTTTTGAAGCCATTAGGGGTGTTTTGAGGGGGATTAGTAGCACTGTGTCTTTTACTGTAATAATATTTTTATTTTTGTTTATAATTAATTAATTTTTGTGGTCCTTGGGGGCTGAACCCAGGGCCTTGCACATACTTCACAAGTGTTCTACTACTGGGCTGCACTCACAGTCCATCTTTTGTTTTGAGATAGAGTGTTGCTAAGTTATATAGGCTGTCTTTGGTCTCAAACTCATGATATTCCTGCCTCAACTTCTCAGGTCGCTATGATTACAGGAATGTGCCACTGTACTGTGAAGTAATTTTTTCCTTTAAACATTCACCACATCTTTTGATCACATCCCATATACTGTAGTTCCCTCCATTGTTAGAGCTCAAAGCCAGGGCAGGCAGACCACAAGAAGCAATGCTCTGCACGCCAGCCACAAAACGTAAGCTTTGTTTCTCTCACTTCAGGGTGAGAGGAGAAGAAAAGCATATTTGCTGAAGTTTCTTTGTTCATTGACGCCTGTAGATAACATGACTTTCTGAAATGTGCATGGCCCTGAGTATGACACGTGGTGATGGTGTGTAAGTTTGAACCTCCCTAAGCCAGAATATGCCTGCAGCCATAGCCCTGTGGCATCCGATCTCATCAGATCTCGGAAGCTAAGCAGGGTTGGGCCTGGTTAGTACCTGGATGGGAGACTGCCTGGGAACACCAGAAGCTGCAGGCTTGGGAGAAGGACCTGGCAACTCCCTCCCAAAAATCAATCTGCCATTGAAAACCCTATGAACAGCAGAGAAGCACTGACAATATAATGTTTCCCCTGTTGTAACAGAGGGTCGCTATAAGTTGGATACTGACTCGAGGGCACCTAACAACAACAAGCCAGAATATGTCATTTTCTGGCCCTGACACTGTAACCAAAATCTTCCACAGGTTCTTCCTTTGGCTTAGATTTGGAAAAAAAAAAAAAAAAAAGCTAGAATGAGTCTTACCTCTAGGATCACTGTAAAGATCACCTTCTTGAAGGAACCCAGGATACATTTTCTAGATCATTTTATTGGTAATAAATCATGGCCAGTCATTTAGTGGCCTGTTTCATAATTTTGTAAACTTTTAACCTATTTGTGCCTGCCAATATACATTCAAATTCCTCAAGAGCAAGGATTTTATCTTACACTTTTTTCTTTATCTTATGTACTAACCCAGAATTCGTTAAGGCAGAGAGTGAGTAAATATATTTAGTGGGGTTAAATAGTGATCTGCTGCTGCTATCATCTATTTCTTAACTAAGTTTAGGTTTAGAAATGATTAGAGTTGATTCTAACAACTGTTTTATCCTATTTCCCAAACCCACTTTCATAGCATTGTGTGAATAAGAAAACTGCAATCCTTGTGAGTTTCCTGGGATAGCACAGCTCATTAGTGGAACCATTAGAACGTGGCTTTTCAGTTCAGTGCTCTTTCCAGTACAAAGTGCTGCCTCCAGTCCTCTAATGGGGTCAGGAGGAAATGGGACATAAAATAGCTAAGTTCTGTAAGGGAGAAAGCACCAGGATATGTTGGGAGAGTGAGATAGGATGTGGAGCTGGGGAAGGGGAAGCTACCAGAGACCATGGTGGAGTATAAGGGCAAAGGCAATAAGAAAGATACCTGGGACCAATCTGCAGAAATGGAGGGGCAAATTTCACCCAACTTTTCTCTTGCTAGAGTCTGAACAAGATGTGGCAGATAGCATGTTCCAAAGACAGCTGAAACAATGTCCCACATGGCACAAGTTCTTCTACAGCATGGCCTCACCATGCCCCCAGCAAGAGGTGGTATCTCAATCCCTTCCTTTCACTTTGACCTTGCCTATGACTTTCTATTATTCAATAGGATACGTTGAAGGGACATGTGTGACTTCTAAAGCAATGCTCAAAAAGACCATCCAGCTTTTGACTGGTTCTCTTGGAACATTGGTTGCTGAGGGTGGACTGGCAGCCAGCCACCATGAAACACATCTAACTCTCCTGAGACCACTGTTCTGGGGAACCCACATGTGACTTCGCCTGTGGACAGTCCCACTCACACCCAGATTGCTAGGTATCCTCACTGTGTTAATCTATTTATTATTATTATGAATGTCAGAGGCAGGCTACTTTATATAAAAAAGGTTTATTTAGTTCCAGTTTTGCAGGGTGGTAGTACAAGACTGGGCTGTTCTATCCACTTGGCCTCTGGTGAGGGACTAATGGCAGATGGCATCATAGTAGGAGCATGTGTGAGGGTGAGAGTTCATCTCACTACTCGGAGAGCCAGACAGAGGTTCAGGGGTCCCATAAGAACTACCTTAATCCTTTCTGAAACGGTGCCCCAGGGTCCTATGGATCTCCCACGAGATCCATAAAGGTTCCACCCCATCTCCCAACACCACCTTGCAGGACCAGGCTTTTGATACATATACTCTGGGGAGACAAATCACATGCAAGCCACAACCAAAATGCCAGACATGAGAGTAGCCCCATCTTGGACTCTGTAAAGTAACTCATCTGCCAGCTGAAGACCTTAGTGACCTCAGTTATGCCATGGGCAGGGAGGGGATAAGAAGAATTGCTCAGCTAGGCTTGACTGAATCTTAATCTACATGATGTATGAGATATAGTAAAAATGGTTTTAGGCCATCAGGTCAATTTGTTACATAGTCACACTTCGTGGAACTCCAGCTTCTACATTTATAAACATACCACTCAGGTCTTCCTCATTGAGAGAATGTCACTTGGTTTGGCCTGGCATGTAACTAAATAGTTGCATGTCTACATTTTAACAAGCTGGGGCTCAGAGGCCCTGTAGGTGTCAGTCAGCCCCCACAAAGCCAGTGAACCTCTGTTTTCAGGTAGATGTTGAATGGTGTTATAAGGTATGGCATAGCTCAATGGAAAATCCATTTTCAGTTCATTATATAAATAGGAATTGACACTAATTGGAAAGAGAACTTTACCCACATGGTGCCACAATGCAAAGGAGAAAGCTAATTGTAAGAGAGAATTGGTGCCACAGTAGATAGACCCAGAATGCTCAGCCTGGAGACACAATTTCTATTTTATAGCCATTTTCATGAACAAATGAATCAGGCAGCATATTCTGTGAAGGCTACTGAAGCAAAGGTTTTCCTTATCCCATGGCTCTCATTTTTGTGATGAGTTTCTGTAAGCTAGAGATGCGTCTGAGAAGGGCTTGATTGTGATGGGTGGGTGTGGTATGTTACTTTTCCAAAGCTAGCTGCAACAATATCTCTGATTGCAGAAGCAAATCCTCCAACCACAGGGGAGTCTATATACTCACTCTTTGAATCTGCATTGAATTTGTGGGTCTTTTGACAAATAACATGCAATAGAAAAGATGTTTTGGGATTTCTTAACCCAGGCACAAAGAAGGCTTGGCTTCTTCCACTTTTGCACTTTGGAGGAAGCCAGTTTTCATGAAAGAAGTCCAACTACCCTGAGATGGCAGTGCCATGAGCAGCCCAAGCTTGCCATATGGAGAGGCCATATGGAGGAGAACTCAAGTTCCTGGCTGACAGCCCCAGCTACCAGCCAGTACCAACTTGACAAATAGGGCCATCTTGGTAACGGATCCTCCAACTTCAGTAGAGCACATGACCTGGTTGACAGTACATGGGAAGAAATGAGCCACACCTGCAGAGGCTTGCTCAAATTTCAGAATTATAAACAAATAAATGGTAGCATTGCTGTAGGCCATGAATTTTTGAGGTGGTTTGTTATATAGAAATAAATAACCAAAATAGTAGGAAGGGGCATAAGGCAGCCTATGGTTTGTGAATGGGAAGCAAAGAGGACTGAAAAAAAAAGTTTCAGGGCAAAAGCTTGAGAACTCAGGGACAGGCAACAGCATTGAGCTCAAAAGAGGTGGTCCAGAGTCATACAGCAGACCCTAAATGGAGAGCTTGCATCAGAAGCTTGATAAAGTAGAAGAAAAGGGGGCAGAGCCAAAGAGACGAGATGAGGCAATGGTGGATGAGGCAAGTTTTGTGTGTGTGTCAGGCCAAGAAGGATTTGAAAGTGGTTTTCCATAACGTTTTCATAGAATTTGCTTAAACAGTAGAACCAAATCAAGCATCATCTCTCCCCAAAATCTCTGTGATCTGCATAGGGCCTTGGAGCAGGTGTACATCTCCATCCCAGTGGGCAGGGACAAGAGTCAGGTGAGATACAGTGGAGAAAGGTCAAACACTGCAAAGTCTTCCCCATGCCGACAGGGTCCCCATGCAGTCCCAATGGGGGAGGCAGAATAGAGGAGCAGATTACAAGCTAAGGAGTTGCGCATATCATACATTTTATGCATCTAATTTCTTATGAGGACTCAGACATTACCATCTAATCTTTCTGTTATTGTCATAAAGATTTGAGGGAAAGGACCATTCTAGGTACTATTACATAAATACATATTCAGGAGGGACCCTATTAGTGGGCAGATTCTAGTACTTAGAATCTGTAGGGAGTGATGTAAGCATCTCCTTTTCTGGAATTCTCTCTTAACTGTGTCAGTTTCCAACTGTGTATACTGTGTTGTAAATTAGCATAGATCTTAATTGATACACTATCATCTTAAAGAAATTGGGTTTATTATTCTACCCACCTGTTTCTTCAATCACATCAGAATGTTCTGAATTTCCAGCCTTTCAGCAAAAGCTATGCTGAGGCTAATGTTTCCCCCACCCCTTTACAGAGCTGAGCCTAAGCTAAATTGCAGAATCTTCCAAAGATGTTTCTTATTTTTGCACCTCTCTTTATAATGTGCTGCCCTTTTCCCCAGGGAGACTGGAAAATCATGTCACCTAATAACTAACTTGAGTCCTTCACATCCACGGAGGCTTGCTCCTTCTCATGTCCTGCATTTTCCTAACCTAATCCTGAACCGCTCCCCCCCCACTGATTCATCCTGATGACAAAATGTATGGAACATAAAATTTTGGAGTAAATTTTACTGACATGGTGAAATGCTCACAATATCATTTATTTTTAAAAGGATACAAAATCATACAATAGCCACAGTACTAAAAATTTAATAGAAGTGGAATTTCATTATTTTAATTGCTAACAGTAATATCTTCCTAAGGGGCGAACTATCCTTGTTTAAGAAAATAGTGATAATAAGCACTTGAGTTAGAAGGGAAATCTTGAGGGTAGGAGAGTTGGTAGGCACCTAAGCAGCAGGAGGAAGTGGGTAAACTATTCTCTACAAGCCCAGGAACAGGGAAAGAGAGCCTAGAGGTATTGACAGGCTGAACAAAGGGTACATGGTGGTTGATGGGAATCCTCTTCCAGTGGGGTTGGTAAAGGACATTATCAGGAAAACTTGGCTAATGTTTTATTTGAAGCTCATACTGCGATATTTACTTCTCTCTGGCCTTTAGTTTACCTATGTGCGAATTGTGTGTGTGTGTGTGTATGTGTGTGTGTACACTCACACAGGTACAAGAGTGTGCATTGGGGGAGAGAACAGATCTGGTAATGAGCAGAGAGAGGATCAGTGGACACAGGACCTGGTACGAAGAAATGATTGTGAATTTGTCGAAATTGGGGGAGGACTCTGGACTTCTATGAAAAGAGGAATAGGGTTTGTATGATTTTATCCAGATTTCAGAATCTATGCAATTCCAGCTGACCTACTGATTATAGATACATCTATAACTATGTAGCTGGAAAGAAGTATGAAAAATTAAGATTACTTCTCTGAGGGTGGTGGGGATAATTTTCTTCTTGAGAATTTTCTCTGTTGTCTGTTTTCCATAATGAACATTTGTTATTTTTAAAATTTGAAAAAGTTATTTTTAAAAAATACACTTACTCAGAGCTTCCCCAGTTTTAGCCATGAAGTTAGATAGGAAGGATTTAATGAATCAATCTCATATTTTGTTTTAATGACTAATAATGTTTAATGGCCTGCAGCCATACCACGATGGCATCTAATCCCATCAGATTTCTGAAGCTAAGCAGTGTGGAGCCTGGTTAGTGCTTGGATGGGACACGGCCTGGGATTACCAGGTGCTGCAGGCTTGAGAGAAGGACATGGTAGCCCACTTCCAAAGAACAATCAACAATTGAAAACCCTGTGAATAGCAGAGAAGCACTAATAATACTGTTTTGCCTGTCGTACATAGGGTCGCTATGAGTTGGACACTGACTTGATGGCTCCTAACAACAACAATGTTTAATGAACGAATCATAGCAGTGAATGAGGGTGAGAACATGTATATTTTAGCCAAGGAACCCTACAGACTGTGATTCTGTAAGCGAAAAGAGTAAAATTTTAACCAGAGGGAGGCAGTTCAACTCTGAAGTTGCTGTTGTTGTTGTTGTTAGGTGCCATAGAGTCGTGTCCAACTCATAGCGACCCTTATAGGGTTCTCAATGGCTGATTATTTTGGGAGTGGTTGCCACAACTCTGAAGTTAGGTAGCTATATAATTTGCCCACTTGAAGACTAGTAGCTAAGGTTGTGGTTAAGCCCTTGAATTGGAAGGATAATTTTATCTCATGAGTGATGTTTAACAAATGAGAAAATAGTTCTCCAAAGCATCCAGAGACTTGCCTGAGGCAATTCTGTGTTTGGGAAAATTGGCACTGGTATTTCCTAGTGGATTCCTGAACTATGGTGAGTGAATTTTTTGGAATTTTTTTTTAATGCTTTGAGAATTTTACTCTTCTTTGCCCTTCACTGTGGATAAAATCCAAAATAGCTTGAAACTCAGGATTTGTGGATATAGATTTCATGAGGACCATATCTTTCTTCTCCAGCTGCATCCTTAGAATCTAGGACTGCGTAAGTCTGAGACATAGGAAAAGATATAATAATGACTAATAATTTGTTATTGTTTGCAGTGTGATGGGTCTTGTTTTAATTACTGTACGGTTCTCAAGTATCCCTAGAATGTGTCCATGAGGTAGGTACTATTTTTATCACTATTTTACAGTTTAAAAGGCTGAGGCACCCGGAAATTAAGCAACTGGCCCAAGTTACAGAAATGGCAACTTGTGAAGCAGACTGTAAACCTAGACTTCCTGATTCCAGAGCCCATATTCTGACTGCTTTGCAATGGTAGCTGCTTAATAAATGGACAGAAGGAATGAAGAAATAAGAAGAAGCGGACGCAGAGAGGGGACCAGAAGAACTAGTTAGTGTTCTTAAGTTTTATTTTTTATTTTTTTCTTCCTTGAAGAGAGGATGCTGTCAAGGTCAATGATTCCCTCTGAATTTAACTGAAGGGCCTTTGAAAATGAGAAACAGACGTTTGTTCTGGTATTTATCACGTAAATAAGAATTTGCTTTTGACACCCTCATCCCAGCCCCTCACATCAGATAGATCATTCCAGGTTCCTTTGTGTTTACAGTGTATCAGCTAGCAAGCTGGGTGAGGGTTTCCTAGAGAGGTTGCTCCCACCCGAAACACAAGAGGGCAGTATTTCAACAGGCGTGAGGATTTCGAGCACTTATAAAGTATACTTCCACTATTGTCAGAAAAAAAGAAAAAAGCCTGTTGGACTGATTATTTCAGCTCAAGAATTTTAGAGTCCAGGGGAGGATGCATTTTAATGACTCCAGGGAACGGATCAAATTAAACACATTATCCAGGATTTTCTTTTCTAGCCTCCTCTCACTGCCTTCTCAGCGCTTCTGTCTGCACAGCTGGAGTTTCAGCCCCGTGCCCTGAATCACCCCCTTTGCGGAGGCAGCTCTTGCTGAAGAACCGAGGGTCAGAAAAGGCCTCTGCAGCCTGTCCTGGCGCAGATCCTCCAAGGTCACCTTCCAGCAGGGTAAACTTAGGAACCTCTGGAAGTCGTGTGCCCAACCAGCGCGTGTGCAGTTGGACAGTAGGGCCCTTGAAGGGGAAGACAAACCCAGATCCTACAACTGCCACATCCCTGATGGCTTACTTGAGCTACATGTTCATCCAGGTTCTTTACATATATGATGGCTGATCTTCCAAAAACTTTGCAAGAAAAACACTATTACCATTTTGCAGATGAGGAAGGAACTACAGAGTGGTTAAAAATGTGCTGAATGTCCTAAGTGCATAGCTAAGACTCACCCCAGAACGTCCAGCCCCAGGGTTTGGAATATACATAGCATTTTCCTAAGGGCAATCATTACTTCCCGTATCGCTGAATGTGTCCCAGGACACTTGTTCAAAAGAATGAGTGATTCCAGAGTGGGAAGGTGGGCTGGAGGCTGAAGGACAGGCTTCTTTAGGCACCTGGAGTATAAACATTGAAGTTTTATTTATTTATCCTGTGCCCCCTGAAACTTCTGGGATAACCTGGAATTTAGTGAGTGCTCAGTGCTGTAGAGATCAACTTAATTGGATTTAATGAAATTCTGTGACTTCTTGGCTTATTTGACAGATTTATTCATGATTGTAAAAAAGTTTGCTGCTGCCTTACTTTTGCATAGGAGTTCTTTCTGCCCAGCTCTTATTAAAATACACTCAGAAACTCACAATTAAGTGTTGTGATTGCTTTCTCAGTTTCTTCTCTCAGATGAGACATAAGTGATTTTTTAAAAAAGACAGAGCTAACTAATCAATCAAAACAAGCAGCTGTAATCTGATTTTAGAGCAATCTGCACAGTAAGAGTTAGCCAAGGAGAAATAATTTCCTATCACAGTAGGATAACATGCAAATGAAATTTATACTCCAGCCTCACTCACCTCACAGAATGTCACACAAGCGCCAAGCAGAATGTGTTTATGAATGGGAAAGCCAACAGTGTTATATTTTCTCTGAGGTTATTCTCAATCTCATTTTCATAAGGAACATAATAGGTCTAAACATTTCTAAATATTTCATTCCATATGGCCTAAATCTCAAACTTAAAATTATTCACCAACTGCCCACAGAAAAGATTTTCAAAGAAAAATAATCAATTTTATTAGGACATACCATTAGAAAAGTTTTCTTGGGGGTTAAATATTGGCTGTCTTCCCTTCAGTATAGTCAAATCTATTCTAGCAAAGGCTGAGCAATTGTTCATTAACTCTATATGTTGTACTTGAACTGGCTGCCATGGTGCACACCTATAATCCCAGTGATTTGGAAGGCTGTGGTAGAGGGATTGCAAGTTCAAGGCCAGAGGAAGCCTGTACAACTAAGCGAGGTTTTGTTTAGAAAATTAAAAAATAAAAAAAAAAAAAAAAAAAAAGAAAAAAAAAAAAAAAAAAAAAAAGAAAAGAAAAGAAAAGAAAAGAAAAACAATGTTGTACTTGGAGAGGAAATTTGAACCAGGTGACCCTGGAAGAGTCCACCTACTCTAAAATTCTTGTTAATGAAGTGAACAAATGGTGATTGCCTTGGATCATAATAAAGTCCACTCTATCATCTTGCAAAGAACCACTGATTTAATCTGCCACACTGTCACAGGGCTCTTCAATTTTCCTCAGACCTATCTTCCAATGCCTGCGAACAGAACAGGCCACAGGCTAGGAATAAAACTTCAAAGGAGAGAGGCTGCAGTCATTAAAAACAGGTCACCCTGGAGAGAAATGGGTTAGGAAATGGTCTGAGAAAGCTCTATGTCTCTCCTTTCTATCTTGAAAACCAGCTGGTACATGACAGACATGACTACCAGCACAATCCTATAATTCCTTCTTTTAGCCATATGCCTAAACACTGAAGCCTTCACCAGAGAATTTCAGTGCTGACACTCGAGTGTGCTCCCCGGGGGCCTGCAGAGCACTTGCACATTTGTGGTCCCTTCTGCTCAAGCAGAGCGCTGGTCTTCCTCACACAGCAGTGCCAGGCCTTTTGGCCACCACCACACTTTCCCTCTCTTATGGAGCAAACATATCTTGAGTGTTTCCTATGTGTGAGGCACTGTCGTAGGGACTCGAAACACAGCAGTGGACAATAAAGTTAAGGTTCCTATTCTCATAGGGTATATGTTCTAGGGGGAAAGAGTAAAAGAATGAATAAATAAGAAATAAAAATAATAATTGCTATGTATAGAATAAAGCATGGAAGTGGGAAGGAGAGGGCCTGGTGATCTGGTGCTGGGGAGGTGTCTGAGTGATGAGGAAAAGCCAGCCATGCATAGATGGGGCTGAGAGTATTTGCGGTAGAGCAAAAAGCAAGGTCCACGGCTCTAAGGTGGAAATGACCTTGACATGCTTGAGAAACATCACAAGGAACAGTGGGGCCTCAGTGTCATGAAAGCAAAGACTGTGGATTGAGGGACACCCATTAGAACCCTCCACCTAAACTGCACAGTGTGAGACAATTCCCACCTGTGTCACCATCCCAGAAGACTGGTAATCTCTTCCATTAGGAAACAGAGCAAGGGACACCAACTTAAAGAAGGGTTGATGATGTAGGGGGAAAACCAAAAAACAAAGAACCTATGACCCATGAGAGGTGGGGTGTGGGGAAAATAAGCCTGATTCCACAAATGGCATGACCGATGATGATTGGTATCAGCACGGGAGAGTGATGGAATTTGAAGCCAAATAAGTAGCATTCTTTCCCTCAAAATCTGCAGCATGTTATGGTGTAAATCTGAAATGTCTCCGAAAGATCATGTGTTTGAATGCTTTCTTCCCAGGGAGTGCCACTGTCCTGGGAGGCTGTGGAACTTTGGGAGATGGGACCTACGTTTGTCAGAGGAGGGCCATTGGGGGCGGACCTTTGGAGATTTTTACAGGCTCCCAATGCAGTAGCTCCCTTCCTGATTACTAAGATATGAGTTCTTCTGTCATAGGCTCTGCTGCCTGACCTGCCTCCATACTTGCCCTGACTCTATGGACTGAAATCCTCTAAACCACGAGACTCAGTAGATCAGTCTTCCTATAAGTTTGTTTCTGTCAGGCATTTTGCCACAGCGATGCACAAGACAGAGCACTATCCAGGAACCTTGAGAGACAAGCACTTGTATTTGGAGACTCTAAAACACAAGTCTTTGGTTGAATGGCAAGGGTCATGTGATTGTTTTTCTTACTTTGAGGATTTGTAGAGATTTGGTGGTGTCATATGGCTGGTTTTTACAGTCATGTGATTAGCTTTTGACTGGTGGGACCTGGACTGGGAGATTTGGGCCTTAGATATTAGTAAGCACAGTCCAAAGAGAGTGTGACCTTGCAGCTATTAGCAACTTTATCCACAGGCAAGGAGCTGTTTTCATACAAGCAGGACAGCAAGTGCCAGCATTACAACTGTGCAAAAGCTATGTTGGTCTCAGTAAACAGACGGAGCTGAGGCAAGACTATGATTAGAGGGGAAAGAGAATGCTTTCAAGTTAATCTTTTAAGTATAGGAGGTGGAAAAATTTTCTCATTGCTTGACTGCAAATCTGTAGTCGAAGGCCTTAAAAAGAAAAGGAAAATACATTTTGTGTATCATACAAGTAATTTATGTGTGAGGTTTTATCTTTAAAATGGTATGCCCATCATTAATAGGCCAGGGCAGACTAGCCACCCAGCCTCTGATCCTATTTTATAATATTTTGAAGGACAGTTACCAGGGATAAAGAGGGGTTTTATACAGTGATTGCTATGGTTTGGATATGTTTGAGTGCTCCCCAGAAGTTCACATGCTGGAGGTTTTGTCTCAGTGTGGCTATGTTGACAGGCAGTGGAATTTTTGGGAGGTGGGGCATAGAAGACAGTGATCAGGTCATGGGGGCACCACCATTTAAAATAATTACTGCTAATCCCTTAGAGCAGATTAGTTCCTAAAAGAAAAGTGTTGCTATAAAGGGGCCTAGTACCTCCCCCAACACCATCTTCCACATATGCTGTTTCACACTCTTGCATGCACTCTTGCCATTGTGATGCTGTCTGTCATGAGGCCCTCACCACTGTCTGAAGGAATGGGGCCACCCGATCCTGGAATATCAACCTCTAAACCCATGACCTATGGAGTACTCAGCATCAGGTACCCTATTATAGCAACAGAAAACAGACTAATACTGTGATAACGTAGTCAATTGACCAAGAAGATATAACTACCCTAAGTGGATGTGAACCTAATAACAGCCTTAGAATCTATGAAGTGAAAATTTATAGGACCTGTTATGGGTTAAATCTGAAATGTTCCTCACAGGCTTCATGTTTTAAACACTTCTTTCCTCAGATAGCATCTGGTGGTGCTATTTGAGGAAACTGTGGAAATTTTAGGAGTTGAAGCCTAGCTATAAGAAATAGAAGAATGGAGATGGGCTTTTGAAATGTATACCCAGCTCCTGCTTCCTGTAAGTTCTCTCTGCTTCTTCTTGGCCATGATGTAAATAGCTGTCCTCCACTATGTGTTTCTGCTGCCTGCTCTGCCATGCATTTCCCATCATGATGGACTGAGACCCTCTAAAACCAAGAGCCCAAAGTTGTTTTTATCAGGTAATTTAGTCACAGAGGTTAAAAAAAAGTAAGCAATCCAGAAAATTGGTACCAGAGAAGTGGGGTTGTTGCTATAACTAAACTTGACCTTGTGGTTCTTAGGCCTTTGGCATTGGTTTGCAGTAGGAATTTGGAGATACATGCTAGAGAATCCCTAGAATTCTGGAGGTAGAGCTTAATGGGTGATTCTGGTGGGAGTTCACACGACCGGAATGCCAACAGTAAAGTTCAGGCTCTTGAGGTTTCAGTTGGGAATGAGGACTTCATTGGGAATTTGACTAGAGACCATTCATGTTATAATTAGGTAATGAATTTGTTTACATTTCTCCATGTCCTAAAAATGTGAGTGAGGCTAAATTCAAAAGTAATGAATTATTTAATATGGCAGAGGAAGTTTAAAGACATAATAGCATTTATTCTGTACCATAGTCATTGTTGTCTGCTTTAAGCCAGGTTTACAGTACAAGTCAAGAGCACAAAGTAGAGTAAAAAGATAATAAAACTTACAGTTCAGAAAAGGAGTATGTTTGAAGTTCTGGACAAAGGAGTCATAGTTGTTAAAGAGATTAGTGTCATTAAGAGAAGCCAAGCACTTTGCACTGGAACAATAGGAAAGGTCCATTGAGGATATTTCAGGAATTGGTCAGTCTCCACTCCTCACAGGCTCTTGGGTGTAAAAGTGCAAAGTCATTTGAAAGATATTCCTTTGAAAAGAGATCTCCTCCAACGTGTCCTACTCACACAGGGATGAATAAAGAATTGTTTTCCTAGGTTCAGCTGCCCAGCACTGAGAAAATACTCCAGCCATGTTCCATGGGGACCAGTCTACTTCTTAAGCTGGCAACAGAGCTATGTGTGTGTCATCTACATGATACTGTTTTTGCAGGCATGCAGAATGCAAGAGTTATGGGGCTCTGGAGGCTTCTACTTATATTTTTGAGAAAAGCCTGTGAGACCAGGCCATGTGTAGCAGGGTCAAATTTCCTGTGGGAAGCCCCAGAGAGCCATTGCATGAAGCCTTGAAGGCAAACCCTAAGCTACAGTGATACCCTAAGATGTTATAGATACTAGGAACATGGAATATCTGCCAAAGAAAGCTGCTAGCAACTAGTGAAGCCAGCCCAAGAGAAAAGTTGCAGTTATGTGCCTGCCCAAGCCTAATGGAGCCCAAATGATGTCACCACATGCCCCAGGTGATGGACTTAGGACTATACGATTTAACATTTACCCTGCTGGTTTTTGTCTTGATTTGGTGTAATCTTTCCTTGCTATCCTCCTGTTGCTTCTTTTGCGAATAGGAATATTGACTCTGTGCCATTGTGTAGTAGGAGTGTGTAACTTTCTTTTTGATTTTACAGGGACTCATAGCTAAGAATTTGACTTGAATCTCAGAAGAGACTTTAGAGTTACACTTTTGAACAGTGTTGGAGCTGGTAAGACTATGGGGCCTCTTGAAGTTGGACTAAATGCATTTGACATTATGAGATGGCCATGAGCCTTTAGGGGTTAGGAGAAGAATGTTTAATGATTTAAATCTGAAATGTTCCCCACAGGCTCATGTTTTGAATGCTTGTTCCCCAGCCAATGATGCTATTTTTGGAGGTTATGGAACATCAACATAAAAACTTCTACTCTTTAAACAGTGTTGTTGGCAAAATGTAAAAGCAGATCACAACTTGGGAGGAAACATTTGTAAAATATATTTCATGAAAATATTTGTTTTCAGAATATATAAAGATCCCTTACAATTCAATACAAGAATGGACAAATTGATGTTTACAATATAAGCAAAAGACATGGACTTCACTAAAGAAGTTAGATGTTGAGAAATAAGCCCATGAAAAGTTGCTCAACACCATTAGTCATTAAGGAAACACAAATAAAATGACATAAGATATCCACTAGGGTGGCTAACATGAGAAAATAAGTCAAAATCTTAAAAGACAAGCAATTAAAAATTTAAAGAGATGAGAAGGTTGAGTTGCAGCTGGAACCCTCTTGTATTGCTGGTGGTAATGCAAAATGATACAGATCATTTAGAAAACAGTTTGGAACCTTCTTAAATGGTTAAATATACACTTGGAAAATGGTCCAGAAATCTCATATCTAGGTATTTATCTAAGAGAATAAGAAATGTGTTCACAGAAAAACCTGTACACGTGTGTTCATAGCAGTGTTATTCATAGTTGCTAAAAACTTGAAGCTAAATGTCTAACTGGTAACTAGACAGATTTTGATATATTCATGTCACTCTGGGAAAAATGAACTACTACTGATATGTAAAACAATGTAGATGAATATCAAAAGCACATGGAAAGCGAATGCATCTAGATTTCTAAAACTACACACTGTATGATTCACTCATAAAATTCTAAAAGAGGTATAATACACTGATAGAACTGTTCAGTAAATCCTTTGGGCTGTGAGTGGAGGTAGGGTATTGACTTTACAGAAATGTAAGGGATTTGAGGAAAGCAATAGAAATGTGTATCTTGATTGTCATGGTGGTTAAATGAATATACATTTGTTAAAACTTAGCAAATTGTATACTTAAAAATGATGAATTTTATTGCATATAAATTATAATTCAATAAAAGTGACTAAAATAAAATTTACTGAATTTTTCTGAAAAGAAGAGAACCTGGAGATTAGAGAATTCATGTGGTATTCCAGAATAAGTTGTAACTCAGTAAAAATCTACTCTGAGTTTGGACTATTCAAAAATTGAGGAAAGACAGGTCTTGAGGAACACACAGAAAAAGTTTTGGGCTCTGGACATAGACTTCCCTTTGGGAATCTGCTGAGGGTGACTTTCCAGTTGAAATTAGTGTAGCATGAGGGTAAAAACTTCCAGGGAGGCAGGCTTCCTTGGGTCTGAGTAATTTCAGAATAGGAGACAATAACAACCACCACCCTGACATGGGACTGAAAACACTTCTTCACAAAAGACAGTGGAGACTGAGTCACTATACAGAACCACATTCACTTCAGCAATGGGATGTCAGAAACACAGTTCTCATATGCAAATGAGGTAATATGTTTTCAACACAAAATAAGTCTCAGGGACTGGAATAGTCATCATTGCAAATATCTAAATTTTGTTAGAGGGTGCCCATGTCTCAAATTCCATCCTTCAAAGCTCAGATAGTATGCACAGATGGCCCACTTGTCCCTCCTCCTGATATAGTGAAAATCGTACATAATCAGCTTCTAGATGGGAGATAATATCCAAATTTTGAGTTAAAAGTCATGTTCACTACAAAGACATAGGATGACTGGCATCACGGCAAAGCTGAAACCAAGGATTCTGTCTCATTTCCATCTGAATCTCCTTCTTTGATATCACCAGGTCTCTGCCATGGTCATTGGCAATACTAAATGGGGGGTTCTGGAATATAATTTTGCCTGGGATATCTGCTAATTACTAAGAATTGATATATCTTTAAAAAAAACAAGTGGATGTGAAATTATTACCCAGATAATCTTTAATGTTCTTTTTGATTTCCTCCAAAATGAGGCACATGAGCACAAATGAGCTTTAGAGACCCTAAGAGAACCATATCAATTCCAGTGGAAGAAAGATCAACTACAGCTGATAAAAGAATTCTAGGTATGAAATTTTCCTCTGATGGACCAGGAGAATAAGACATTAGGGAGGATGTAATTTGGGTCTTTGATTTCTTTTGTTTTTTAATACAAAAGCAAGATAATTTGATTTTAGGTGCTAATATTCAAGGGATTTATTTTTGGAGTTGTAATTTCAACCTGGGAAATTTGTGATGGAAGAAGGCTCATACTCAAATTTGGAACATTTTATTATTGACATTTTATCAAGATGTCTTAGTGCAATCATTTAATTTCACTGCAGAATCCCTAATGAGAGATGGTGCGACTGAATGTGGCAAGACTGAAGGGCAGGCACTGCCCCTTGCTGGAGAGTCCTGAAGCCTGGGAAGTTTAATGTAGGCAGTGGTACTAAGCCCATTTCCCTCACACCCAGGCCAGGGTCCCAAGAGCTCTATTATTAATAGCTGATTTCCATCGGTCTGACTCATCTGTTTATAGCTCAGTTGGTTCTGAATTTGGGCAGGGAAAAGGGATTGTATTTCTTTGGTCTCCTTAAAACCAACTTAGCAGGGAGTTATCTGAAAGGCAGTTGTGACAATTGGGATGCTTTGAACACCTTGCTCTGTGAATGTGCTTTGGTGTATGAAAAGGAATGACAAGCAAATAGAAATTATTTATTATGTCTGATGTCTGGAGACTCAAAGTATTCCTAAACACATCTACTACCATGAATTCATTTATTGTTAAGAAACAGAGTCAAAGAGAAGAATATTGCTCTTCATCAGAAATTAGTAAAAATAAGAAGGAATGATAAATTAGTGCATCAGAACCAGAAGTACTGGGTCTATTAGACCCAGAAGTACTGCCAAAAATAATGGCTCATGTCATATTTTGGATTCTTTCTGGAATATATATATACATATATACATATATATATTCAACTATATATATATATATAGTTCAATTCAATATATATATATATATATATATATATATATATATATATATATACACTCAACTTAGTATTGTCCACTCACAATTACAGATAATTAAGAGACATTCAAACTTGAGGAAGACCTAACAGGAAAGACACTTCCAGAATTGGATAGAAACAAGAAGCTAGAAAACTTCTTCAACCTGATTTTCAAGTTTTATGATTATAGGCATGTATATTTCCCCTCCTATCACAACATTTTGTGATTAACTATGCAATTTCCTTTCTTTTTATAGCCCCTGGGTCTCTTAAGATTGAATTAGCTGCATGTGAATAAACTCTACATTTTCATTATTTCAACAGAACTGTGCCACTTCCTAAGATTAATTATGGAAGTTCAGAAGAGGACACAACCACAGGGAGCAAGATAAAGTATGAAGGTAGGTAGATGCAGGCTTTGTGTCTCATTGAATATTTTCCCAGTGCATTGGTTTCCTAACTTTTTTCTTTAAGTGGGGATTTAGTCTGAATCATATAATTATTAACATGCAGAACCAGGAAATACAAATAACCAAGCATGACTGCTCACCAAGATTCTGTGCAACTCGACCTGGCGATGAGGTCCCCCTTTAGGATGTTGTTGTTATAAGAAGCTGTCAAGTTTGGCTCAATTCATAGCGAAACACTCCTTGACACTGTGCCATGCCTGGCATTACTGTCAGTGCTCCTCTGCTGTCCACTGGGTTTTCAATGGTTGATTGTTTCAAGAGTGGGTTGCCAGGTCCTTCTCCCAAGCCTATAGCACCCGGTTTTCCTAGGCGGCCTTTCACACAAGTACTAACCAGGCCTGACCCTACTTAGTTTCAGAGATCAGATGGGATCAGATGCCAGGGTGATATTGACCTCCTCTAGAATAGATTAAATTAAATCAGAGGGCTGAATGTGGTAATAAGATTCATTGATTCATCAAGAGTTGGCACAGAGAAAATCAAATCAGAATTATACCATTGTCTACTCTTGGCTTTTGAACAGGTTACACTGTGTTCCAAAATTTCATTTATTGCCAGTTGTTTAGAACTCAAAAAGTTTGAAATCCATTTTATGAACAAAGATCAGGTCCCCCATCTAATCTATTGGGACACTTAAAGATCCATAATCTGACCACACACTTACAATGAAGTACCATACATTTGCAATAAAAAGTTGTGTTATTCTGGTGATGTAGGAAATTCAGCCAACCATAAGAAATAATGAGTATTAAATAGCTGTTGTTTATTTTGACTGTTTTAGAGGATAAAAGGATAGAGGAATAATTTTGATAAATTTTGAACAGGCTTTCTGTGTACTGTCAAGTGTTCTAGAATTCGATGGCACTGATACCTTCAGGATGGTTTTCTTTTACCTAAAGAGTCTAGGGAATTATGAGTTAGATAGCTTCCCTTTCTTTGAGATAAAGTACCTTTTTTAAGAAGGGTGAAAACATTTCAGAAGGTAAATGGCCCAAAGTTAGAAGAGAAAGAAGGAGGGATATACACATATGTTTTGATTTAAGACATAGTGTTGCTTAGATAGAGTTAAATGAATTCTGAAACCTGGAAAGATTAAAGAAAAGTAGGTAGGGTGGTATGGGAGGTCTCCCAGAAATCCCCAAGCAGAAGAGAAAGAAAATCCATTTGAATGAGATAGATGAATAATTCCTTTTTTTATTGGACATTTAAAATGTACAACTTAATAGGTTTAATTCTGACATGTATTTCATCGTGACATTTCCATATATGCATTTCATTGTACATTGTGACATTTCTGTATATGTGCTTCATTGTACATTGCTCACATAACTTTCCCCTTACCCTCTCGTGCCCCTTGCCCCCCATTTCACACCTCTGGCTTCCTTTCTATTTGTATGTCTTTTTGTGGGAATATTTACCTATATATGTGCATCTTGAATTAACTCTAAACTTTTTTTCTGTAGTGATCTATCTTTTTACATTCTCAAAAGTATTACATGAGTAATCTAGGCTGTTTACATTATTGCCATCCTTTGGTATTATTGGTACTATTTCCTGAACTACTAAAGTTGGGCTGTTTACTTTGAGGTTGACCTCTCTTTCCTTCCTTGCTCCTCATTGGCCCTTCTCCCCCTCCTATCTTCTCCCATCATCACTTCCTTTTGCTGGATCCCTCCCTCCTTCTTTCCACTCCTTATTGTCCCTTCTATGCTATGTTTACATGAACTTTTTATTGTGTTCCAATTTATGTATAGGCTTTTTTTCCTCCTTTTAAGTTTAATTCAGCTCCCACATATGAGTGAGAACATGTGGTATTTCTCTTTTTGGGCTTGTGTTCATTCACTTAAGATAATTTTCTCCAATTCCATCCATTTTGGTACAAATGACATTATTTCATTTTTTTTAATTGCTGAAGAGTATTCCATTGTGTATATGTACCATCTTTTTTTTATCCATTCTTCTATGGATGAGGACTTTGGTTGATTCCATATCCTTGCTATTGTGAAAAGTGCAGCATTGAACATGGAGATGCAGGTGTGTCTGTGGTATGATGACTCATCTCCCTTTGGGTATATTCCCAGTAGTGGTATAACTGGGTCATATGGTGGATCTATTTTTAGTTTTTTGAGGTACTTCTATATTGATTTCCAAAGTGGTTGAACCAATTTACA
>VMDO01010205.1:0-74575 GCA_007922755.1 Pedetes capensis | reverse complement strand
GAGGAGAAGAAGAAGAAGGAAGGAGAAGGAGGAGGAGGAGGAGAAGGAGAAAAAGAAGAAGGAGAAGAAGAAGGAGGAGAAGGAGAAGAAGAAGGAGAAGAAGAAGAAGGAGAAGAAGAAGAAGAAGACAATGGCAATGACGACTTTGTCTTAAACTGTATCAGTGGCCATACAAAAGGACTCTTCATTTACCACATCCCTGAAATGCGAATTCCCCTCTACAACCCTCAGTGTCCTGTCTGAGACTTCCTAGGCTTAGTATGAGAACCAGACCTGATAAGGAAGAAGTTTATGATCTCCAAAGCACTAAGGAGGGCTCACTGGGAGCAGGATGGTGCTGATGATTGTTAACTAGAGGCTACATCAGAAGATTAAGGCAGCCAAAGAAGATTGAGGACATTACCAGCTCAGCCATTTGCTCTTCCAGCTTTGATAGAGAGAAGGCTCCTTATCGGCAAGTCAGATCCAGGGGAGAGGGATAGCTTTGCTCTCCATCCTTTCTACATACATCCTGCTGCTCCTCTGATATCCAAACGATTTGTCCAATCCCTTCTCCTGCCTAGACGCACCCTGGTTCCCAGCTTCTGACTGACCCAGTTGCCAAGGAACCCCAAGCTCATCGTGCATGCTTTGAGCCTCCCCCATCACCTCCCTTTGCTCAACTTATGCCATGTCCCTTCCTACCTGGGACATGTAAACACAGATTTCTGCTCAGGAACCAGCAAAGGCCCCCTATTTCCTGATGCACACATTCTGAATATCTTCTCTAGGCTCCTTCCAGGCTCACCACATCCGACACCAGCACACCGCTCCTGCCTGGTTAGCTCCTGTACACCCATCCCAGCATCTCTCACTCACTTCTTGCTGTAGAATTAACCTCAACCACCTCAGCCACCACGCTCACCTCTCCTCTGCCTGTTGTACCTTTTTTTTTTTTTTTCAGTACTGAGGGTTGAACCCAGGGCCTTGAGCTTGCATGCTTTTGCAAGTGCTGGACCACTGAGCTGCACCCCCAGCCCATTTTTTTTTTTTTTTTTTTTTTTTTTTTTTTTTTTTTTTTTTTTTTTTTTTTTTTTTTTTTTTACTTTTTGAGACAGGGTCTCACTAAGTTACACAGACTGCCCCTGGTCTTGAACTTATGACCCTCCTGACTCCACCTCCCAAGCTGCTGGGGTTACAGGCATGTGCCGCTGCGCCCGGCTCTGTTATACCTTTTGTGTCCTCTTCCTGGATCCCCACCCACCTACGCAGGAAGGTATTACTCAACTCCATTTTCTCAGGGAGACTTTCCTGATTACTGTAGCCCTGATTGTGTAATTTATTCTGAACCTAAATAATAACGTGCTCACAATTAGAGAACTCATTAAAGAAGCCTTTGCTGACCACCTACTGAGTGACAATACGGGCCAATGGAGAGAGATGGTGATTCAAGGGGCATAGTGGTAGGAAGTCCAGCTTGGTGGCTGAGAGGACTCAGAAGGGGAAGAAGATGAAGAAAATACATTTTGATCCTGGTGCATGGGTGGGGATCCTGTTATTCACTGCGATGAGGAGATAGATAGGAATGGCGCCAGGCTGGTGGACAAGGGGTGGGAATCTGTAGCCACTGGGGCATTTTGAGTCTGAGGCGGCTGTGAAGCTCATGGAGAGAGGGGCCAACAGTAAGTCAGCTGTGGGAATCCTACAGTCCAGGAGCCCAAGAGCCCGTAGGAAACCCGTAGATAAGTTTGCAACTTATAAAGTTGTTGTTAGGTGCCGTTGAGTCCATATCTGACTCATAGCAACCCTGCATACAATAGGCAAAACAATATTGTCAGTGCTTCTCTGCTGCTGATAGGGTTTTCAATGGTGGATTGATTTTGGGACGTGGGTTGCCGGGTCCTTCTCCCATAATATAAAGTAGCAAATGCTATAGACAAAGTGGAAGCTGAGCTGAAGGAGCCCAGAGGAAAGAGCAAATGCTTGGGGATGCTGAACACTTCTAGAGGAGGTGACGTGTGCTCTGGTACAGGAAGAGCTGGCATAGGCTTAACACAGAATGAAAACAGTGCCCTCACTCCAGGGAAGGAACACCACAGAGTCGATAAGGACAGGGTGTCCCAAAAGTGGCATCTAGGCAACACAGCTGGGGCGAGGTACACGAGGGAATCCAGGGCAGTGCAGCTGGAGCAGGTGGAAGGGCTGTCAATCAATGGCTTGGCGACCAGATCTGTGTCACTTGGTCTACACAGTCGTCTAAGGAACTTGCATTTTATACCAAAGTACAGATTTCCCTCTTCTATGGAAAGCAAAGGAGGGCCTGGGCTTCATGCTCACACGTGACAATGGTCAGGCAGAGGACGGGTCCCTCCTGGAACAGCCAAGACTTTTCTGTTGGCCACATTCCCCAAACTGCCCCTGTATCCCCCTGGCCCTTTTTGGCATTTGAGACTGGAACCTTGCTGACCTGGGAAGAAACACTAAGGTTGTTGTGGTTGTTAGATGCTGTCGAGTCGAATACGACTCATAGCAACTCTCATAGGATTTTCAATGGCTATTTCGGGATTGCCTTGGGAATGGGTTGCCACATCCTTTTCCCATTTTGTGGTGCTGGGAATTGAACTCGGGACCTCAGAGACTGAAGAGCAGCGCTCTACCAACTGAGCTAAATCCCAGCCCCAACGCTAAGGAGTTTGGACTTCTTTGTGAGGACAATGCAAAGTGGCTGAAGACAGGAATGGTCAAGGGGGACAACAGAACGAAGGCACAGGGACCAGGTCATTTCCTGGGGGCTCCTTTTGCTGACTAGCTGCGTGGGGGTGCCCTCTGGTCCTCAGGGTCAGCTTCTCAGGACTCAGCTTCCCTCGCTCCCCTGCCCACTCAGTCCTTCTATAACCATGCTGTATGTCAGGCTGCCTTTGCCTGATTTTACCAGAGGCTCAGCCCACCTCAACACGCCTCAGCATGGTGGACCTTTGGCGCCAAGAAGCCCTGGATGTCTAGAGATGCGTGGGTATGTGTGTGTCTAGGAGGTGGCCGGCTATCTTTGTATGAATGCCGTCACACACTCCACACGCCACTGGCCCATTGCTTTGCTGCAGAAGCCCCCTGAGAAACGTGTGAGCAACAGGGAAGAAGGACTCAAATCGGAAGGGCAGCAGGCTTGAAATGCTGCCAGCCAGAGCTACAGATTGCCCAGGAGCAGGAATTAGGAAGGAGAGGGGTGGGCTGGCTCAAATCTTCTCTCAGCAGAGATCACGTGGATGTGGAGAATGTAAACCCTGAAGAAGATAGAAGAGAGAAGCAGCAACAAGCCCATCCTATAGCATCACCATGTCAGAGCTTCTGGAACATTTCATGAAGGCCACAATGAGGATAAAGCCCTCATTCCCTAAACTTTCCTTTGTACCCACAAAGAGCCTTCCACAGTGACTCAGTTCTTCTTCATGGCAACCTCTGTCTATTAGGAAATGCATCCAATCAAACAGACAAGTGCAATATAATGACTGAGACAATTATATGACAATGGTGATATGTATTCAAAACTTTGACTGGTTTGACCATAGAGGCTTCAGGGAGGAAGAGTTGGAGTGGATCTTGAAGGATGAGTAGGAGTTGGCTTAGAGGTGGAAACCAGGGCATTCAGGCAAAGGGAGCATTTGGGTAAGCAGCTCAGTCCCTCTGGGCCATGACCTACATGAAGGGTGAATTAAACGATGACCTTCAAAAGGAATAAGCTGAATCAGCTGTGAGATATGACACAAACGGAGTCCAAGCGTTTGGAACAGCAGCTCACTAGGCCCCATATGTTCCAAGACAAGGCCACAGATTGTAACAATAACTCTGGATGAACTCCTGAATCCCAGCAATAAGACCGCCCACTATCCCTACAAATTGCCTAGCTCGTAAATTCTGGCCGATCCCTGTTCAGATCACCATCGCTAACATCTGCCAACACCAGCCCCACAACCTTGCAACCACCTTCCCTGAGTCTCCTCCTCTGAGAAACTCTAGAGATTCTGCTGGGACGGCTGCTCTTCCTTGCTCATGGCATCTGACATGCCCCGCACTGATTGGGCAGAGCTGAGACCCTACCCCCCGCTGTAGCTTCTGCTTGGTGGCCCCTCTTTATGAGCTCTAGCACCACAATGTCATGGGCTTTCTTTCTCCTTCAACCTGGGGATGGCAATGGCTTTTGCGGGTGCTAGCTTCTGGTGTCTCATTCCCCCACATTTTCCCCTTCACCCTGCTCATTTTCTATTTCGAATCCTTCCTTTAAAGGGCAGCCTGCAGCTGTACCACAGTGGCATCCAGCCCCATCAGATCTCAGAAGCTAACCAGGGTTGGACCTGTTTAGTACTAGGACGGCAGACCGCCTGGGAAAACCAGGGGCTGTAGGCTGGGGAGAAGGACCTCGAAACCCACTCCCAAAATAAATCTGCCTTTGAAAACTGTATGCATAGCAGAGAAGCAGTGACAATTGTGTTTCACCTGCTGTATGTCGCATCGCTATGAGTTAGATACCGACTCAAAGACATCTAACAACAATGTGTGGGCAAAGGGCTGGTAGAGTGATTCTCTGTGCTCTCTGAGATCCTGAGTTCAATCACTAGCACTGCAAACATGGGAGAAGGATGTGGCAATTCACTCTCGAAACAATCCCCAAACAACCAGCCATTGAAAACCCTATGAGGGTTGCTATGAGTCAGACCTGACTTGACATCTAACAACAGCAATAACAATTTGTGGGTAACTTGTAGATGTTGATGAAAGATCATGTAAGGTATTGTTTATGGGCAAGCACTGTACTAATGTCCCTTGCCTGCAGTGTCCTCATAGACATCTGTGCAGTAGGCACTTGGCTCCCTTTTACACATGAGGAAACTGAGGCATGGGCTCAGCTGGGGCCTCTGCCTGCACGATGTGGAGCTCAGGCCTTCCACATTGGATGCCTGGGGTGCTTTTTGCTGCTGTACACTGCGCCCACACATGGACATTGGAATCTGCCTTTCTCCTTCCCTCAAACCAATGTTTGTTGAGCTTCTGGATGTCATTCTTAGCATTTATGTTTTCATTTTTTTTTCTTTTCCTCTCTCCCAATCCCAGTAACACTCTTATTTTCCATTAAGCCCTCACAACTTCCCCTCAGGAGCTGATATATTTCTTTCTTTCTTTTTTTTTTTCTCTAAGAAGCAACCACCCAAAGAAATCACTCACTCTCCCTGCACAGCTCTGACTATCGCTCTCTGGTGTCCGCCTTGGAAGATACCAGGATCCTGAAACCCCACACCACAGATACCGAGTGTGATTTGTAAGGAGGGGAGGGTGCCTCGGAAAACCCAAATGGGTCTTGCAATCCAATTCGTACATCTATTTCCCATCTGAGTGTGCATGGGCATAACACAGTTAGATCACGGTAGTATGTGCATATCTGAATCCATACATAAGAAAAAACATGGTAGGAATCAGGCAAGCTGGAATGAGTGAGTATGATTTAGAAGTCAGTGTAAAGGGTAATGAGCTCTTCCTCAGGGGGTGAAGCAGGTGATCTTAGCAAGACTTATAGGAGTTTCTTAATCCATCTCAAAGAGAGAAATACCATATGTTCTCACTCATATGTAGGAGCTTAATCTAACTTAAAGGAAAAACTTTTATGTATATATATAGAGAGAGATAGATATCTAAAAACAAACCCTCATCTAAGAACAGAATATACACGTGGACCCAATAGGAGCGAAGAGGGGATCAGTAGTTGGGAAGAGAGGTTGGAGATGGAGGGAAGATAAGGGGAGACAATGTAGAGGGGTAACGAGGGAGAAGGAAAACACAGAATATGAGGCACAACTATATGAACATATGGAAAAAAGAGAAAAGAGGAAGAAAAAGTCAATCGAGAGTATGACTCATGGTTGCATATTATTCCTATTACATATTAATTAAAATTCCTGCTTTTCTTCAATTCATACTATTTTGTAAAATATGCAAGGTAATGAATGTATACACAAAACTGACTTCAAGGTTGCATAATGGATGTATCAAATGACTTTTTACTCTGTACTCCACTAACATTTACAAATAAAATTAAAAACCAAAGAAAGACTTAGAGAAGGATCTCATGAGTGCTAATCCTTAGTTGTTGTTGTTGTTCTTAGGTGCCGTCGAGTCAGTGTCCAACTCAGAGCGACCCTCATAGGGTTTTCAATGGCTGACTGTTTCGGGATTGCCTTGGGAGTGGATTGCCAGGCCCTTCTCCCATTTTTGTGGTGCTGGGAATTGAACTCGGGACCTCAGAGACTGCAGCGCAGCTCTCTACCCAGTGAGCTAAATCCCAGCCCAATCCTTAGTTACATACACACAAATTGGTTTGGGGAAAAAGAATAGAATATTCCTTGCCTTCAGGAAGATAGATCCTTGACAGCATCCCTGTATGCCCTGAGTTGGGTGGTTATAGAAGAAGCTGTGCAGGGAGTTTACAGGGATTGTGGATGAGGGAAAACCAAGACAGGAACAAAGTGACTCAGGCTGCGGGAGCCTTGGTCAGTAACTTTGATTCATGCATAGGCCGTGGAGTTTGTGAAAAGCTGGTTCCAGTATTGCTGAAGCTGATTTAGCCACCCAGCCATGGAATTATTCTTTACCCATCATGAGCACAGGTGATTCTAGAATTGAAGAGGTGAAATCATGCGGCTCAAGTTTGTGGCATTTCAGAAGCAATTGTAAGGAGTCCAGCCAGCAACTGTGCCACGGAGCAAGCAGCACCGGACCTGTGTTCAACACTGCCACCATGTGGCGGTGAGCCATTACAGCAGGAGTGGGCTGATGGGAAAATGTTCTCATTTTTTTGTTTGTTTACAGGGGCCTTAAAAGCAAGACTGGCTTCTTTTTGAATGACATAAGCCTCTTGAGACTGTGGCTAATTCAGTAGGAAGCTACTGACCTTCCTGCTGAGAAGTGACGAATTGAAAGGTAGAGGTGAAGTAGGCCCTAGGAATCACACTGAAAGGTAGGGCTTCGTTCCTGGGCCGTCACTTGCTGTGTGACTTGGGCCACATCGCTCTGTTTCTATGAGTTTAATTGCCTCATCTTTATGACATCCTTTCCATATCCAACACTCTGCTGAAGACATAAGCTCCATAACAACAGAGCCAACGTTTCATCCACCGCAGAAGCCCCACTGCCCAGTGATTGGCACAAAGTCCTCATTCATACGTGTTTATTTCATTGAACTGAATCAGTGATAGCAAGAATAGGCTATTTCTCAATAAGATTAGCCTTCAGACAAATGCAACAGAAAAATCAGCTTCAGGCCAGGACGTGGGTCACTGAAGGAGTCATGGAACTGCTGAATATATGGAAGAGAGCTGATAAATGCTCATCCCTTCCTATGACAGAATCAGAGAGGTCATGCATCTCAGGGAGTTGCACAGCCACCAGACTTCCCTCTGGGTTCTCTTTATGTTCCCTGGTGACAGAAGCACTCTGCCAGCTGCCTTTCTCCCTGGGCCAGCTTGTTACTCCTCTGAGAATCAGCCTCCCTTTTAGGCCTCCTGTGGGTGGCAGCCCTGGCCAACTATCCCAGAAGGAAGCATTGGAGCTTCCTAGGGCTTCCTGAGCGTTTTCAGTGTCAGGCCCTGCAGGGAGCCAGAGGAAGGAAGAAGCAAGAACAAAGAGTTGCAAGGGACTCCCGAGGGGGTTCACAACAGCAGCAGCCCCAGGACTGGGTGGAATGAAAACAGCTGGGTGCTGAGGTTCCACCTGGCATATTGGGGTCCTTCCCATCCTCCTGAGTCTCCTTGTCAGGAGATCCACATGCGGTCTTGTCCCTTGGCCATGCTAGTGAGAAAGAGAGCAGGAAAGGAGGTGACCACAAGTAACATTGGAGAGGGGAGACAGAGGCTGGGGAGCTGGGGAAAGAGGCCGTTTGTGAATTCAGGCTGCAGAGGACGGGCTAGAGGGATCTGGTTCAGGAAGAGAAAGAAAGAAGCCAAGTAGGCAGTTCACTGGAAAATACCATCGCAGGGAGAAAAGTGATTCTCCCAGAGAGAATAAGCATTAAAGAATTTGGTGAGGGACACAGTGACTCAGGGACTGTGCACATTTCTTTTTATAGTTATTGCCATCAGCGAGAAGAATACTAACCACAGAGCAGCTACTGAGTGCTTAGAAAGGGACGCACTCTGGCTGACATGGCTTGGTTGCTCATATAATTCTCACAACAACCCTGTGACGTGAGAATGTCATTGCCCTTACTTTATAGAGAAAGATATTGAGGCTCAGAGATCTTCTTCTTTTCTTTTATTTTTATTATTTTTTTTTTCCAGTACTGGAGGTTGAACCCAGGGCCTTGCGCCTGCATGCTTTGCAAGTGCTGGACCACTGAGCTGTGCCCCCAGCCCATTTTTTTGACTTTTTGAGACAGGGTCTTGCTAAGTTATGCAGACTGCCTCTGGTCTCGAATTTACGATCCTCTTGCTTCCGCCTCCTGAGCCACTGGGATTACAGGCGTGCTGGGATTACAGGCGTGCACCACTGTGCCCAGCACTAGGCTCAGAGATCTTATGTAAGAGATCCACAACTAATAAACGGCAGGACCAAGATTCTAGATCGGGTCGGACACCAGAGTCTGAATTGATAACTATCATCACCATCTGCGAATCACTCATTTGTTCCACCAACACTGATTAAGCACCTAGTGTAGGCTGGGCACTCTTCTATACTTTATGTTGATTCTCTGGTATTTGATTTAGAGGCAAATTTCCAGGGGCACAGGTACTGGATGGGACAATGTGCACACTGGAAGAGGGGGACAGGCTAAGGAACGAGTCAGATCCTCTGCTGGACTAGCACCCCCGACACATGGACCCAGCCAACAGATACGCTTCAGAAAAGGACGCCAGCTTCCAGTGTCATTCACAGCAAACAGCAACACCAAAGAGCAAGGGCTGCACCCAGCAACTCCTGCTTGTACCAGGTTTCAGGCTAAAGGAACGAGCTGGTCACTGTACCAGAAGGGTTTTGCAAACACAAAGCTTCACAGAGGAGGCAGAGGACGGCAGGACAAATCTGCATCCTATTGACAACAAAGGCTTGAAAGCAGATCCCCTCTGTGGGAGTGTGAGTCCCAGTTAGCTTTCAGAGAATGCTGAGCTGTGAAATGCTCAACTTGGAAGATCCCAGAAATCTCCTAGGCCAGCCGTGTCCAATCTGCAGCCCACAGGCTGCATGTGGCCCAGAGCAACTAGCAATGTGGCCCCACAAAAATCTTTTAATATCACGTGTTTCTTAACATTTATTTTCTTTGTGACTCCCCTTACTATATATATGCTAACTATATTATGTAGCCTGTAGCCATAGCCCTGTGGCATCCAATCTCATCAGATCTCAGAAGCTAAGCAGCATCGGGCCTGGTTAATACTTGGATGGGAGACTGCCTGGGAACACCAGGTGCTGTAGGCTTAGGAGACGGACCTGGCAACCCACTCCCAAAATCAATCTGCCATTGAAAACCCCATGAACAGCAGAGAAGCACTGACAATAGTGTTACGCCTGTTGTACGCAGGGTTGCTATGAGTCGGATACCGACTGGATGGCACCTAACAACAATAACAACATATTATGTAATTTATGATTGGCTCAAGAAAATTCCTCTATGTTAGATGTGGCCTAAGGGAGCCAGAAGGATGGACACTCCTGTTGTTGTTGTTTGGTGCTATCAAGTCAGGTCTGACTCATAGTAATCTTATGTACAACAGAATGAAACATTGCCTAACACCGTGCCAGGCACATGATCTTTTCATGTTTGAGCCAATTGTTGCAGCCACTGTGTTTCTTCTCACTATGAGTCATGCCATATCAGCAACTGGAGGTTCCAGGGGCTTTACTCCATTCCCATGATTAAGGTTGACTCTACTTTGAGGAAGCAGCTTTTCCCCAGTCTTTTCCTGAATGCCTTCCAGCCAGAGGGTGGGGGGGCACTCATTTCCTGCCACTATATTTGACAGTGCTTTGCTGTGATTCATAGGGTTTTCAATGGCTAATTGTTTTGGGAGAGGACTGTCAGGTCCTTCCCCCTAGTCCATTTTAATCTGGAAGCTCAGCTGAAACCAGCCCATCATGGGTGGCCCTGCTGGTGTCTGAAATACTGGTGGCATAGCTTTCAGCATCACAGCAATGCACAAGCCCCCAAAGTACCACAAGCTGACAGACACACGGGTGTACCCCTGTTGTAGACCTTCCTAGGTGGCAGCTGGTCAGACATCTTTGTCTGTCTACATCTTTGTCCAGGTACCACTTGTACTTTTAATTACTATCTATCTGGGCTGGGATTTAGCTCAGTTGGTAAAGTATCGCTCTGTAGTCTCTGAGGACCTGAGTTTGATTCCCAGCACTGCAAAAATGGAAGAAGGATATGGCAATCCACTCCCAAGGCAATCCTGAAACAATCAGCCATTGAAAACTCTATGCAGGTCCCTATGAGTTGGACTCGACTCGACAGCACCTAACAACAACAATAATCTATCTATCTATCTATCTATCTATCTATCTATCTATCTATCTCCACTAATAGCATAAACAAAAGGCACTTTATACCACAGTCTTTAACAGGAAAGTCAGACCCTCTCACACAAATGGGTGACTACAAAAATAAAAGCACTGGCTCCCCAATGTTATGAAGTTCAAAGCCATTGTCAGATGAAGGTAATAATTGCATGCTTGCCATACTAGGCAGGGGGCCTGGGATTTAGCCCAGTGGGTAGAGCGCTGCACTGCAGTCTCTGAGGTCCCGAGTTCAACTCCCAGCACCGCAAAAGTGGGAGAAGGACCTGGCAATCCACTCCCAAGGCAATCCTGAAATAGCCAGCCATTGAAAACCCTATGAGGGTCGCTATGAGTCGGATACCGACTCCACAGCACCTAACAACAACAACATACTAGGCAGACACTGAGCCACAGTGGAAATGGGGTCTGCTCAAATCTCAAGGGGCCACTGTCTCCCTGGCAGGGCTGTGCCGACCATCTGTCATCACCCAGGCTTCTCTGTGCTGCTGACCCTCTGCCTGGTGGCTCCCCACTGCTGCTCCTCTGTCTGGGTGGCTGCACACCCCCGCATCGTCTCCCTACCTGCCATCCCACAGTGACCTCCCTCTCTCCCTGAGCCTGCTGCTCGTGGCCTTGGAAGGCTCCTCTCACTCCAGTCTGTATGAGGCACACAGGGGTGCTGGGTGAAGCACTCCAGTGGGGGGACCACAATGTGGGCCGGAGAAGGAGGGCCATCCAGGAGGAGCGAGTGGGCTGGGCACCAGAGATGCGCTCCTGGCCTGGGGAGGACTTCTGCTTCCATAACCGCTGATGTGAGGCCAGGCATTGCTCAGGGGCCCTCCCTGTGCAATGGGGGGTCAGAGGGCCCAGAGCTGCTCCCAGGAGGGCCAGCACAGCAGCTGGTCCCAGGGACGTCAGGGGTCATCCACAGCTGAACACCTCAAACAGGTTTGCACCAAACTCATTGCTCCACCTGCTAGACAATTCAGAGTTAGCAAAGTGGTATGCGAGCTAGGTGGTCTCTATGTGCAAGAAGGGTGAAAAGTGAATTTGTAAAACTACATCTGAACGCATCTTGGAATGGATTCCTTGAAAAATTCGACATAGTTTATTATTAAGTGATGGGTTTTTGATGGGGGAAATGTAGATGACCCCGGGCCTGGCAATCCACTCCCAAAGCAATCCGGAAACAGTCAGCCATTGAAAACCCTATGAGGGTAGCTATGAGTCGGATACCGACTCAACGGCACCTAACAACAACAACAACCTGGCAAGCAGTAAAAGTGGGTCAGAGTCCCCAGCATCTATCTTTAATTGGACAACTGGCCTGGTGGGTTAAAGCTGTTTACTCAGCAAACCTTTCGGGTTCATCTGCATAGATCGGGGAGTTTGTGTGGTATACAACATACACCATCTCATTTCTATTGCATTGGTATAATGGCAAATGTTGTTGTTTGTTAGGTGCCGTCGAGTAGGTATCCAACTCACAGCGACCCTGCGTACAACAAGCGAAACATTATTGTCAGTGCTTCTCTGCTGTTCATAGGGTTTTCACTGGTGGATTGATTTTTGGGAAGGGGTTGCCAGGTCCGTCTCCCAAGCCTACAGCACCTGGTGTTCCCAGGAAATCTCCCATCCAAGGACTAACCAGGCCCAATCCTGCTTAGCTTCTGAAATCTGACGGGATCGGATGCCACAGGGCTACAGCTACAGGCATAATGGCAAACAGATGTCACCAAATAATTTGGAAATCAAGAAATAAGATTTCTGGGGCTGGGAGTTGCAATCCCAGAAACTCAGAGGCGGGGGCAGGAGGATCGCAAGTTTAAGGCCAGAGGCAGCCTGCATAACTTAGCGAGACACTGACTCAACATACAAAATAAAAATGGGCTGAGGGAGCAGCCCAGTGGTAGAGCACTTGCAAAGTATGTGTGAGATCCTGAGTTCAACCCCCAAGCACTACAAAGAAAAAAAAAATTTTACTCTGGTTACTAATTGATTTTAAGAGCAAGCAGACAGAATGGGGAGATAGACATGTAAATTTCCTCTAAGGAGACAGAAAGGTTAAAACCACATCTATCTAGGAGCCTCTGCCCAGTCTCCTCCTCTTTCCATTAAAATACCAGTGAAGACACAGGAAAAAGTCTAAGTATCCTAACTTGTGACCACCCTGAAATCTAAATGTGACAAGCCAACTATTGCCAGAATTAGGAAGGAATTTCTATTAACTGTGAACCTAGCAACAACAACAACAACAAATGTCTGGCGAATTCGCACATGTGAAGTGCTGGGGGTAATGTCTGGCACATGGAAACATTCAAGAATTGCTAATTACTATTTGCTTAAAGTCAAAGAGCTTCACAGAGAGCAAGAAGTGCTGTCCTCTGCAGACCCCCTCTAGGAGAGAGACCCCACCAGGCTGACAGGTACTGAGCAGGTCCGCTGAGCTAAAAAGGGTCCCTCAAAGTCACATGTGCTCAGAACCTCAGAATGTCTCCAGACTTGGAAAAAGGGTCTTTGCAGATGCAGTTCGTTAAGAAGCCACCCTGGAGCAGGGTGGACACTGGGCCAGATGACTGTCGTCCTTAGAAGAAGAGGAAAGGAAAAGTCCGCATCATTTTGGAAGGAGAGACAGGAGAGACATCTGCAAGCCAAGAAATCCAGAGGATTTCCAGCCACACCAGATGCTGGAAGAGGCAGAGGCTTCCCTCTGGCCTTCGGGAGGAGCACAGCCTTGTTGATTCCTTGAGTTCAGACTTTCAGCCTGCTGACCTTCGACAGGATGCATTTCTGTTGTTTCAAGCCACTCACTCCACAGTCCCTTGTTATGACAGCCCTGGAAACTAGCACAGGAGGAATTCATCTCTCTCTTCACTGGCTTAGAACCTGGGTCCGCATTCACCAACACAATGGGCGGCCATATTGCTGCTTTGAGTGTCGTTTGATGACTCAGCAGATGCTGTTTTCAGTCACTTCCAACCTTTTCATCTCCAGAGAAAGCCACAACAGAAAACAGCCACGACGCGCTGCATCCCGGGGGATGCGGAGAGCACAGGGACAACATTCCACTAGGGGAGGAGGCAGGGAGAGCCTGGGGCCTCACGTGCCAGGGCCTGGGGTCTTCCATGTGTCTTAGTACCGCAGACTGCTGGAAAACAGGACTGTCTGGAAACAGAAGCTGCCACTACTGCTCATGGAAACCACAGGAGGCAGATGCCCAAGAGACCCCAGGACCTGGACTGGGCACTGAGCACATGGACTTTCCAGCTGTCTGCCTGTAAGAAGGCAGTGGTGGCCAGGGCCAAGGGCAAGCCATGTACCTCTGCCTGTTGGCCTAGGCTGGCCTAGAAAGACACTTCTTGTTCACAGATAAATAAACAGGAGAAAATAACGAACATAGAGCCCAAGCCCAGAATACTGTGATATGAGTGAAAAAGAACATGATCCTGGACCCTCAAAGAGGATACCTCGGAAAAGGATGTGATACAGAAGCCTATGGGGCTGGGATTTAGCTCAGTTGGTAGCGCGCTGCGCTGCAGTCTCTGAGGTCCTGAGTTTAATTCCCAGCACCGCAAAAATGGGAGAAGGACCTGGCAATCCATTCCCAAGGCAATCCTGAAACAGTCAGCCATTGAAAACCCTTTGAGGGTCGTTATGAGTCGGATACCGACTCGATGGCACCTAACAACAACAACAGAAGCCTAAAGAACATCTGAAAAAAACAGAAAAGATTCTTCAATAGTATATAAGAGAATCTAAGAGAATCTGCCCTGCAGCTGTAGCCCTGTGGCATCCCATCCCGTCAGATCTCGGAAGCTAAGCAGGGTCGGGCCTGGTTAGTACCTGGATGGGAGACCTCCTGGGAACACCAGATGCTGTAGGCTTGGGAGAAGGACCTGGCAACCCCCTCCCAAAAATCAATCTGCCATTGGAAACCCTATGAACAGCAGAGAAGCACTGACAATAGTGTTTCCCCTGTTGTACAGAGGGTCGCTATGAGTCGGATACCGACTTGATGGCACCTAACAACAACAACAACAACAAGAGAATCTGATCTCTACAAATTAGGAACAGCAAGTTACAGGAAGATAATTTGCAATGAAAGAAGACCTGGGTGTGATAAAAGGTAAATGTCTACATTAAGAAGATGGATGTGAAAGTCCTTCGTAAAAAATGTTAACGTGGAGTGTGAAGGATATTTTAAAGGACTAACTCACCATGAATTCAGTAGAGCTTTCCCAGAGTGCTGCAAGGACTTCACATGAGGAAATCACATAATTATATCAGAAAAACATTCGATCAAAGTCATTATCCGTCCTCCAACAAGAAAGTAGCAAACTGAAAAAGGAAGTTGATTTTGTTTACATGAGAAAATATCTTGGAGCTAGGAGATGGGATCCAACTAATGTTCAAGGAGAATACAAGGGCCCACATTATCATCACAGTAATTTAATATTATCCTCTTAAAAGCCAGAGTCAAAAGAATTAGAATCAGAAATAAGAGTCCTGGCTTTTGCAAAAAGGGAGATAAATGTGTGATTGTTTTCAGCAGCATGATGGCCTACCTCCAGTAACAGGGGCAACATGTACAGAGTCCTTAAGAGATCTAGACGATAGTTAGCACCAGCTACCTCTCCACAGTCACCTTACAAGATAGTTGCTTGATTATATATTCAATGAGCAGAGAAGGGAAGTGAAGAACTGAGAGGTCAAGTTGCCCAAGATCAAATAACAGAGAGTAGAGAGCCAGATGTGAGACTCTAAGACTTATGCTCCGAATCATTCCTTCCCAACCAGACCAACAACCAAAACCAACAAAACAAACACCAACCTGACGAAGTCCAACAGAGTATCACAACTAGCAAGACAAGGTTGTAGAGTGGGTGCAAAGAAAAATAAATGCATACTCCCAAAACATTGCATTTCCCTTATAGAACAGAAAAGATTATATTAGCACTGAATTCCACTTAAATGAAAAAAATCAACAACGGTAATTCCTGCAACCATACAATGAGGGAAAGAAAGTTGTAATGCTAATAGATTGATAGGAAGACGGATGAAGGGAAAACTTGTTCCTGGAAGAAAATACTAACTGTAAAGATTTTGATCATTTCCCAGTTAATTTTTAGTTAATATAATTCCTATCAAAATCCAAAGACTTTGGGGGAGACATGGTTTAACTGATTGATTCTAAAGTAAATCTGCAAGAATACACCAGAAAGTGTAGGAAAACAGAGTAATGAGAAGGCCTTGCCCTAAAAGAAAATGATCATTGTTTAATATCTTTAATAATGAAAACAGTAAAATATAGGAATTGCTACTTTTTTGTGTGATATTGGCGGCCTGAACCCAGGAACTTGTGTGAATTTTGCAAGTGCCCTACAGCTAAACTGTACCCCCAACCTCTTTTAAAAGTTTCTTTTTTTATCTTGAAATAAGGTCTCCCTAAATTATGCAGGCTGCCTCTGGCCTTGAACTTACGATTCTCCTGCCTCAGCCTCTGGAGTTGCTGGGATAATAGTCATGAGCTACCATGCCCAGCCAAAGAACTGCTACTTATATACCAAGAATTGTGGAGTGAAGGCAGCAAAAGATAATATATGGAAAGAGGTCCCAGGAACTCTGATATATAGTTTCTCACCACTTTAGCTGCATCACACATGAGTATGAGAAAGAATGATCCAATGAATATTTTCCAACATAATTAGCTAGATATTTCCTCTAGAATCACACTAGGAGTCTTCCCAGAGGGTATGGTGTGTTAGAGAAGTCTTAAATTATGGCAGGATTATGTCAGATGAAGAAGAAAGATAACATTCACAATCACCAGGGAAGGTAAATATGCAAGATAAAAATGCATGGCTTGACAGAGCAAAACTATGTTCTGATAGCTGCAAGAAATTGGTTAGGTGGTGGGACAGGGAAGAGCGAGAAAGAAGACTAAGAAAAGCAAACTGGGCTTAGTAACAGAGGTTACACCCTACAGTAGCCTTGATGGCCAACCAACTGCTGAATGAGTCTGAAGTAGGTTCACGACAAGGCTGAGTTAGCATTTTAGAAGGATGAGTTTGCTGCCAATGTGGAGGAGTGACCAGAGAAATGGGAAATGAACTGTAATTAGGAGGAAAGTGCAAGAACTAGGTAGACCATGATGGAGGCATGGGATGGGGCCATGAGCACGAGGTGAAAGGGTGGGAAGGGACAGAGCCAAGTGCTACTTAGGAAGGAGAACCAACTAGACACACAGCTCCCCGAGAAAGGACAGGTGCGAGAAGTAAGTCAGCACGCCACGGAAGACCGAAGGTCTTGGATTCTGGTTGGGCGGCAGCAGGGCCTCCTATGGAGGTGAAGAATCCTGGGGGGCAGCAGGGGAAAAAGTTGGGGATAGTTTTATGTGTCACATGGTCGAAGGAGCTGAGCTGTGACCCAGGGGCAGATAGGAGAAGTGAAAGTTCATATCCCCAGGCTTTGATCTGTCCAGTGTCAACCTTAAAAGAAAGGGGGGGAGGGTGATTTTGTGGCTTATTTTTCTCTAGGATCTTTTCATTTGGAATGCAGGGTCTCTAAGTGGTGTCCTCAAGTTTCCTCAAGTTTCTCTGAGTCACAAAACAACTTGTTTTCTACAACAAGTCAGTTCCTTCTTTTTTTTTCTTCTCCTTCTCCTTCTTTTCCTTCTCCTTTTTTTTTTTTTTTTTTTTTTTTTTTTTTTTTTTTTTTTTTTTTTTTTTTTTTTTTTTTTTTTTTTTTTTTTTTTTTTTTTTTTTTTTTTTTTTTTTTTTTTTTTTTTTTTTTTTTTTTTTTTTTTTTGGTACTGGGGGTTGAACCCAGGGCCTCACGCTTGCATGTTCTGCAAGTGCTGGACCAGTAAGCTGCACCTTCAGCCCTTTTTTTTTTTCTTTTTTTTTAACTTTTTGAGACAGGGTCTCGCTAAGTTATGAAGCCTGCCTCTGGTCTCGAATTTGCGATCCTCCTGCCTCCACCTCCCGACTCAGTTCCTTTTTAAATTCTCTTTTCTTTTTCCAGCAAGGGCAATCCATGTCCTTTGTTTTTTCTCATAACTGCAAATATTTCTATTCAATTAGCTAATTCCTCCCTGAAGGCGTATCCTTCACTTTAATAAGAGAAGAATGAGGCTGCTGTATGTATTATTAAACTTCATTTCAGGCTGAAATTGAATTACAAACTACCAGTAGTTCCTCTCTTGGATCATGAGTTATCGGTCTATGATTCATGCTTCTGACTGGCTTTCAATTTTGCGGAGGCGGTGGGGAACTGTCTTAAAATAGCCAGAATGGAGCTCAATGAATATTTTTGAGAAGTCGATAGTTTTGGAAACTTTTGCAGAAGTATTTTTACCCACAACAGTCTTGGCATGGAATTTGCTTTACACTTTGAACATGGGAGCTCTTTGCTTTGGTTATTTTCCTTTCTTAACTGCGGTGGTAGTTTTAAAGGCTCCATTTATCCCCAGAGGAGGCGCAGTGATTAAAGAGGCCCCTTTTATCCAAACTCTGTGATTTTGGTGGTGCACTCTGGCAGAAACACTCTTGGCAACATCCTGTCCTGGGAGATTTTATTGAAATACTCCACTTGCCTGGTCTTTCCTGAATGGTGACTATTTTCTCCCCTTCTGAAATCGCTCTGGCACAGACTCCTCTCCAACTCACACAGTGCAGTGTGAGGAAACACAGAAGAAACAGTGGTTATGAGTAATATCCATAGACTCAGGCAGAGCTAGTTAAGAGACCTGGCCCTACCACATCCCTAGCTCTGTGACCTGGGACAAGTTGGTGGCACACCTAAGGTTCTGGCTCCTCATTTGCTGTTGGGTGCCATCGAGTTGTATCCAACTCATACCGACCCTTATTAGGGTTTTCAATGGCTGATTGTTTTGGGATTGCCTCCGGAGTGGGTTGCCACGTCCTTTTCCTGTGCCTGCGGTGCTGAGAATTGAACTCGGGACCTCAGAGACTGCAGAGCGGCGCTCTACCAACTGAGCTAAATCCCAGCCCCCTGGCTCCTCATTTGTAAAGTGAGGGAAGCAAGGGTTCCTCCTGGCATGGGACCATGTGAGGCCCCCTTCATGGGCCTGGAGAAGTTCAAGCACTGCGTGGGCCCAGAGGAAGGATTCCGCATGAGCTGCATGACCCAGCCTGGGATCACGTGCTGCTGCAGACCAGCTGTGTGGCCTTGGGTGGGTCGCTCGCCTTCTCTAAATCTTGGCCAACACTGTATCAAAATGCTAGAATGAAGGGAATGGCTATGACGCCTTCGGTCATTGAGAAAATTTACTGAGTACCAACTCCACGGGAGTCACTGTGTTAGTCACAACGGGGGTATCACTTGACCCTGAATCTGTTGCCTCAGAAATCTAGGGCCCTCAATCTTTTGGGATAGCTAGATCCCATGATTTTGGGATCTGGATTGATTGGCAAGACACCCATTAGTCTGTGAGTGCAGGAGACCAAAGGTAATAAATACTAAACACTAACAAGAGTTTCAAGAGGGCAATTATGATAGGATGGAACTATGAGCTCCCCACCCAACTACACGCTCTTGAGAAGTTAAAGGGTGAGGTCATCCGAGGCAATTCAGAACCCATGGATGTAAGAGAAAAGGCACATGTTTGGGGGAAAGGCAGGCATCATGGGTTGGGGTGATGGCATTTCTCCATTGAGCCCAGGATTAGGAAGCATTAGAGAAGCTACAGTCACTTCTGTGTATCAGATAGTATAGATTATATGTTTTGGGGAGAACTGAGGCTCACAGAGAATGAGTAGCTTGTTTAAGCTCTGGTCCACACATCTGAGGTGATGATAATTAAATAGGCCTTATTGTTGTTAGGTGCTGCAAGTCAGTGTCCAACTCATAGTGACCCTGTGTACAACAGGTGAAACAGTATTTAGTGCATCTCTGCTGTTCATAGGGTTTTCAATGGCAGATTGATTTTGGGGAGTGGGTTGCTGGGTCCTTCTCCCAAGCCTACAGCATCTGGTGTTCCCAGGTGGTCTCCCATCCAGGAAATAACCAGTCCTGACCCTGCTTAGCTTCCAGGATCTGATGGGATCAGACACCACAGTGGTATGGCTGTGGTCTAATTTTTTCTATCATCCTCTTTGGCAAACATCATTTTATTCAATCCTGGGAAAACAAAATTAATGAAATCGTAGCCTTTATCTCCTATAACTAGAGCGATTTCAGAGGTGGGGGGGAGGCAGCCTCCTAAGTATTGCTCCAACCGTGAGGTCATAGGTGGAAGATGGTGCCTGGCCATCTGTCACCAAGTTCCTTTTCACCCTGTTTAGGACCCCTGAGCACAGTGATCATAGTGTTCTTCACATATTCCTCAGGGTAACAGGCTCGGTACTTTCTGGTGAGGGAGTTGAATCAGTTAATACACAGTCATCTTAAAAGCACGCCTGGGATCTGAATGGAGCGCGAAGGTGGAGTCTGCACCAGTCAGAGACCTGCTGTCCAGGACTCTGCAGATCCTGAGGCTGGGCTGACCCTGTTCCAATGGCCCGTGAACAAGAGTCTTCAAGCTCCCACCATGAAGCAGCTACTCTGCCGGAGGTGATGGATGATGGCTACAGGTCCCTGTGGACTCGGCGCCCTCTCATGCCATCTATAATCCTTGGATCACTGACGCAGCATGATGTAATGGTCTTTCTATTGCTCTAATAGTCTGGCCTGTCAGGGTGGATTTATCTCCACATGTATAGAGACATGGGGCCTGGAGCTTGTCAGAGCTCTATGGTAAGGCTCTTCAGCAAAATGAAGAGTCTACCTCGGCCACCTTGGTCTTATCTGCTCAGTTCCCCACCCACAGAACCCGTGGTGGATAGCATTAGACAAACATAGTTCCCTTCTTGAATTACTTGTGGAATGAACAAATGAAATTGAAAGGTGAATAAATGCTGCTATTTTCAATAAACCCGTAGACTTTAACTGCAATAAATAAAGCTACCAATTTTCAAAGTATAATCCTTCAAAGATATATGTGTGTGTGTGTGTGTGTGTGTGTGTGTGTGTGTGTGTGTGTACACATGCATTTGGATTTGTATAATTACCAGTTTCTACAGCATTTTCACGTATTTTATATGGTGATTAAGATGTGGGCTCTGGAATCCAAATGCCGTAGTTAGAATCCTGGGCTTGTCACTAATGTGATACATGTCGTCGGGCATTCAGACTTCAGTTTATTTGCTTGTTAAATGGGGCTGACACAAAGATTAATGATACCACGCAGGTAAACAGCATCATCACCTTTGCATTAAAAACTGACCTTGTCCTATACAGATAGCATTACCTGCCTCTTTTACAGCAACTAAGACTGAAGGAGGTTACATGGTTTGTACAACGTCACAATGTGGCCAAAATCCCAGACCTGTAGCTCACCACTGTCTCCCAGCCAGAGCCTCTTCCAATATGAAATTTGCCCCAATTTTTGTGATCTTGGTAATCCTCCCTGACCTTTTCACCCCACTTATTTCTGAGAGAAAAAAACAGCTGACACTCTATGTTTTGCTGCTTAAGAGAGCAGTGAGAATTCAATCTTCTGGAAGAAAACCAAATATACAGTGTTTGGGCTTGAATCTGAAAAGTTCCCCATGGATCATGTGTTGAAGGCTTGGTCCTCAGCTGGTGGAGCCATTTTGGAAAATGGTGGAAGTATGAGAAGGCGGGGCCTAGCTGGAGGAAGTAGTCACTGAGGGCGGGCCTCTGAAGGGTGTCTTGTCTTGGCCCTTTCCTGCCTCATTCTGTGTCTCTCTACTTTCTGCCCACTGTGAGGTGAGCTGCTTTGGCTTACCATGTGCTCCACCGCCATGATGTTCTGCCTCACCTCAGGCCCACAGCCACAGAGCCAGCCACACGTGGACTGGATCCTCTGAAACCGTCAGCCAAGAATAAATCTCTCCTTTGAAATTGTTTCTCTCATGTATTTGTCACAGTGACGAAAACTTTCAAGCACTCGTAGCCCCACTTGGTCACAGCCAGAGCCCCTGAAGTTAGTCAGCACCAAGCGGAAGAGGGAAGCCTTAATGAATACACAAGCTCCTGTTATTTATAGCAGAAGAGAAAACAAATGAGCTCTGGTGCCTGGTGAAGCCTGAAAACATTCGCAGCTTGTCAGCACTTCTAGCCGCACCTGCAGAAGCCCTCTGTTCACGTCCAGCAGCGAGAATGTCCTCCTGACCCACAGGCCTTCTCAGAAGTGGCTTCAACCCTACCTGCCAGAATCACCCAGGGACCACAGAAAGCTAAATAAAACAACAGAGGTCTGTGAGACCCACCCTCAGAGAGCTCAGAGTCCAATGGTATAAGGCGACACCTGGTCTTCCTCATTTTGCAAAAGCTCCTGGGTGATTTCAATGCAGAGCCCAGGCTAAAATGCATCTTTGAGGGCTTTTGTTGAGGATATAAAGTTGGCTTCTTTGGGACAAAATGTCACCCTGTTTCACCGAGATTTCTTTCCAGGAGTCAGTCAGTCATAGGAACCCATGATGCCCAATCTATAATATGCCATCTCACAAGCCAGTCTTCCAGCTCTTTCCGGTGCCTGCCAGCTTCTGATTACCCCTAATAAAACCAGCCTGGAGCCCTCCTTTTGCCTGCTAAAACTTGGCTCTGCCATTTCGATCTCACTCTGCTGAAACCTGGCATGACAACATCACCTTGTAGAAGCCCTAGATTTACCGCCTCCTCCCTTAGCCTGCATCCTCACCCCAAATGCGTCCTTGGAACACACACTGCCCTCTGCTCTCTTCTCCTTGGGGCCCTAGATGCTCCTCGGCTGGGTGGCTGCAGGCCTCCCCACTGCCGTTCTCTCTTCCTCCCCACAAAGACACAGAACAATGCATCCAAGCAGCAGATCCAACTGTGTCGCTTACTGGCTGGACTCTGATGCCTACAGGATAAACTGCAAATATCTCAGCAAGACCTGCAATCATAGCAGGGATCTTCACAATTTCACCTGGCTTCCTAATCACATTTTCTGTGGCTTCTCCAGGTTAATTTACACCTGAGCCAAATTCATCTACATTGCATTTCCAGAACACACCATCCACCAACACACCAGGTCTGGGCTCGGGCCTGGGCTGTTCTTTTCCCCCCCAAACACCATCCACATCAATGCACAGGAGGAAACTCAACTTGTTTTAACATCTATGACATAGAGAAAAAGAACTGGGCAGTGGGTCCCCATCCAGGTCACCTCCTCACCTATCCTTCTAGACCTTGAGATGAATCTGAGCATTACTGTCCACAGGCTTCTCTGAACCCAATGGGATGGGTGTTATGAGTATACTCACAGGCAGACAGACAAGCACAGAGAGGTCTCTTTTTCTTCTAGAATATTTTCTTGACAATGGGTTAGACACAGCCCAAGGGCATGGTGTGATGGTTGTAGCAGTGCAGAGAAGGGAAGTGAGAGGAGAGGGTCACCGAGAAGATGAGGTCAGGGTCACATGACACATACTCAGGAGGAGGGGCTCGTAGCAGATTTTAGCCAGTGAGCAATTCTTTGTATAGTATTCATCAAATAACAGATGCCCAATGTCCAGTTTCAGTTGTTTGCTGTGTAGTACCTGATTTGCTTCCCCCATCTCTATTAATACCCCACTGTGATGGGTCATTTTGATTTTCAAATTTATTAGATTGAGAAGCTCCTAGGACTTTAATAAAGCATACTTCTGGAGGTGCCTAGGAGGACCTTTTCAGACAGGGTTAACTATGGAGGGAAAAGCCATCCATCCCATAGGTGGGAGGCCTGGATGGTGTAAACATAGAAAAAAGAAGAAGCCAGTAAACATGTCTCTCTCTGCTTCCTGGCCACCATGATATGAGCTGCTCTGGTCCGCCATGCCCTCCCCGCCATGATGGATTGAAACCTCAGGCAAAATAAATCCTTCTTCTCTTACGTTGTTCTGTCAGGTGCTTTCTCGCCGCAGCAAAAAGTCTGCCTAACAGAGAAACCCACGTTCTCAGCAAAGCTGATTCTATGTACAAATGTCCCAAAACCATCATTTGGAAAAAGTCAAGGCAAGGAGCTTGGTAGGACATCTCTGTCTGCTCAGAGCAGAGGGCTGAAGAGGTACAGTGGGTAATGCAAGGCTGAGGTGCAGGCTATACTGGAACAGAAACTCAGAGATGTGACTCAGAGAAGGATTTGCCCATCTTTACCCACCCCATATTGAAAAATAGCCCACTGAATTTCCCAGCATGTGGAGAATAGAGGTAGTAGGTCCTGACTTTTATTTAATTATCAAATATAGCACAACCCCAGTAGATCTTTGGATGACATGCCAAAGCATGATTTCCACACAGATCGGGCCATCAGACAGCAGCCTAAACCAGACAGGCAGGCAAAATGTACTCCCATCTTTACTGGCTCAGGTTGTGGGACTCTTGGGGTTGGAAACTTTTTCATCCCTTTGACACCAGCTCTCAACAGCACAGGCTCCCAAGTCCCCCCCTTCCAAACAATTGAAAATAAGTACATCATAAAGACCTCTGGACACAGTTGGTGATAAACCATCTGAGGGGATGGAGAGCCCCAAATAACCATACACTGTATATAACTATGCAAATAACTATGCAGCCCTTGTCAGTGGAGATAGCACCATTTGCAGGTTATTTCTTGGTACATAGTCACACATCTTGGGTCCTGTCCCAAAGGGCACTGATCATGTTTACAGGAGACATGGGGCTCCTGGTTGTGCCCCAGCTGGAGGCTCCTTCTCAGCCCACTATAGTCCACAAAGTTTCATCTGCTCCCAGGAATCAAGAGAAGCAGCTCACATTTGTACCAGACCTCATGCAAGGCACCCAGCTACATGCTCCTGATTGATTGCTCGGAAGCCACGTACCTTCTTCCTTCCACACTGTGTCCTGACTTTGTTCAAGTGAAGATGGGAAGAAGGTGGGAGGAGATCCAATGACCTTGGGAAGGGAGGCATGGGCTGTGCTCTAGTTTGGATCTGGAATGCTCCCCAAAGTCCTGTATATTGAAGACTTAGTCCCCAGCTTGGTGCTACTGGGAGGGGGTAGAACCTTTAAAAGGTAGGGACTAGTGGAAGGTGTTTAAGTCATTGAGGGCATGACCTAAAGGGAATTGTGGGGCCCTAGCTTCTTCCTGGTTCTCTGTTTTGCTTCCTGGCCATGAGGTGGCCCAAAAGCAACAAGGATAACCCATCCTGCACCAAAACCTCCAAGAGTGGGATTTGCCCATCTTTACCCACCCCATATTGAAAAATAGCCCACTGAATTTCCCATCATATGGAGAAAATCTTTTCAAAGTTGATTGTCTCAGGTATTTGTTATAGGCTGACTGACTCAAGCCTGGAGTCAACAAACTATGGTTTATGGGCCAAATCCAATATATCTAGCTGACCACCTGCCTTTGTAAATAAAGTTTTATTGGAAGACAGCCACACCTGTCCATTTATGGATTGATATCTTTTATCCTACAAAGGCAGAGTTGAGTAGTTGTCACAGAGGTTGCATGTGGCCCATAAAACCTAAAATATTTACTTAATCTCTGGCCCTTTGCTGGAAATGTTAACTGACCTCTGCTCTTCTAAACCAATGAATGCTGTCCTACTGGCTTTGGATAGTGGCTCACTAGAGGTCAGCATGAGCCCTGCTTCTGATCAATGACATTGAAAACTGGCTGTTGGGAAATATTTTCCTATTTAAGAGTGGGTGGGAACACTTTACCTCCTTCTTCATTCTCTTTGGATGTTGTTGTATTAGGACATGATGCCTAGAACTGCAGCAGCTATCTTGCAGCCATGAGGTAACAGGTTTGAGGATAAAATGCTAATGTCTTCCAAACAGTCCAAAGAAAAGGTGTCTTTGATGACATAATGGAGTCATGGCATTAACCCCAGCATCATCTGGACTTCTTATAAAGTGAGATAATTAGATGGCTTTATTGTTTAAGCTATCATTGGTTTTTTGTTCCATTACATGCAGCTGAAAACATCCCACCCTAGGTACTTACAGACACTTCTCATGGAATCCTCCCATTGACCAATGGTAAGCACTACTACCCCCATAATTAGTTCAAGTAGCTTGCCCCCAGTTACTCAGCTACTAAGAGTTGGCACCAGGATTGAAGTCTGCATAAGCATTGGAGGTACAGAGATACCCAAGACTGCCCTGCCTTCAGAGCCATCACATATGAGCACCTTCCAAAACTTGGAGAAGAGAGTCTATTGAGAGTTGGATCTGAAAGAGGACACTGAGACCATTCTAGGCCAATGCCCCTTTACAACTAAGACCATAAACCAAAGCAGGGTCTGTGGCAATCCCACCCACTGGAGCTGCCCGTGGCTCTATCTGTGGGCTCAGCCCTTCCCTGCTCTTGGGCCAACCCAATGAGAACAATGAGTAGCCTACAGTCCCAGGTTACCGTTCAGAAGGGAGCAGAGTAGGTCATGTTGGTCACCTCTTTCCTTGGGTCTGAGATGAGTTCCAGGCTGGCTCATTAGTTATGGGGTTCTTGACTCTATGAGGCTGTCCACTCAGTCCTCTAGTTGCCAACACTTCTGCCACAATCCCAGCCTGAGAGGCCCTAAAAGACTACAGGGCTCCACCAGGCTCCACCCTGGGATGCCGCGCCATGTTTCCAAGATGCAGGTGTCACAAGGGTCCCACACTCACAGAACTGGAATCAACCCGAGGTGTGTTGGTGCCATGTGGCCGTGCGGTATCCCCTGTCCCCCACTCTCAGAATGAATGGACACGTTGGGAATGAGCATCCCAAGACCAGGCTTCTCTGCACTTTCACTCTCTGCAAGTGCTGGGCTTCCTGCAATGCTCTTGTTAGTCCCTGTAATTCTGAACAGTGCCCTTCTCTGTCCTGCCTTGGATGATTATCTTTTATTGATGACTCTCCCTCTTCCCTAACAGCCTCGTCCACTCTGCTGAGCTCCAGCATTTGGCTTTTTATGCTGTTCCCACAGGCTGTGGTGCCCTTCAGGGCATTTTCCAGCTGAAATACCACGCATGCCTTTCATTGCCATATCCAGACCTCACCTCAACTATGGCAAGCTTCTGGAACGTCCGGTGTTTTGCCAAGGGCAGGTGCAATTCTCTCTCCACCTCCAGCTTGGCCACATTTCGTTATTTGTATGTTTAATTCATTGTATTTCATCATGTTCTCTCTACCAGCAAAACTATACAACTCTGGAGAGTAGGACCCCTATATTTCCCTAAAATCTAAGGATACCACCTAAATATTTGTTAGTTGAGTTAAGTGAATCAACACATGAATGAACAAATGGGTGAATGCAGATAATCTCTAGCCCCACTTTGCCATCTAAATTCACACTGTCCCCTCTCACCTGCTCCTTACTCCCAGTAACTCTGCTTCTGTGGAAGGACATTCTATTGAATTTCATTTCATCTTGAAGGAGGAGGGGAGCTAACATAGTTCAACATGAGGAATAAACATAATTACCAAGCAAAATTTTTCTTTTTATTAAGTAACCATTTATTGAGCCCCTAATAGGTGCTACACATTATGATACACACACACACACACACACACACACACACACACACACACACACACCAGCAGCTGTACCACTGTGGCATCAGATCCCATCAGATCTCAGAAGTTATGCAGGGTTGGGCCTGGTTAATACCTGAATGGGAGACCGCCTGGGAACACCAGGTGCTGTAGGCTGGAGAGAAGGACCCAGCAACCCACTCCCCCAAAACAATCAACCATTGAAAACCCTATGAATAGCAGGGAAGCACTGGCAATAGTGTTTCACTTGTTGTACATAGGTCGCTATGAGTCAGACACCAACTCAATGGCACTTAACAAGAACAACATACACATGTGTGTGTGTATATGTATATATGTGCATATATGTATATGTATATGTGTACACACACACACACACACACACATACACATAGTTGTTGTTGTTAGGTGCCATCAAGTTAGTGTCCGACTCATAGTGACCCTACATACAACAGGTGAAACACTATTGTCAGTGCTTCTCTGCTGTTCATAGGGTTTTATATGGCAGACTGATTTTTGGGAGCGGGTTGCTGGGTCCTTCTCCCAAGCCTGCAGCACCTAGTGTTCCAAGGTGGAATCCCATCCAAGTACTAACCAGACCTGATCCTGCTTAGCTTCAGAGATCTAATGGGATTGGATGCCACAGGGCCATGGCTACAAGCAATATATATATGTGTGTGTGTGTGTGTGTGTATGTATATATATATATTTTTTTCCACAAGCCATCAAAGGGATTGTGAGGACAATGAGTACAGCAGGCCCATTTCTGTGGATGAGAACAGGGCTAGATAGTTACATTCCAGGACTCCCCCATTTGACCAGTGAGGGCACAGACCGGGCCCCAGCTCTGCTGGCTCCAGAATCCAGCCATTCCCATTTGAGTGCACTGCATCCTGAGCCATCCTGCAACTGAGCCCCACTTGCTAGCTCACTATTTGGGGAAGCAAAGTTAAAGGCTTCCCAGTCTGAAAAAAACACAGAAATAATTTTATATCCACTGTCCTAGTTAATTTTTTTTAAGAAAGAAATAAATCAGGGCAGCATGTTCCCTGGCCTCAATCCCATTGTTTCTAGGACCGCCACATATCACAGCTTGGTAGGAGCCCTGGAGTGGGCAGAGCCGACGCCCACGCAGGGACAGGCTGGCTTTCTGGAGCCTTTTCCTGAGGCCCTGGAGGTTCTGGGAAGACGGTCACTCAGGGAGCAAAGAGGAGGACATCAGCTGATGGCGAGAGAGAGGCAGATGGGGTTTCAGAAAATGCAGGTCACAGGGGATGGGGCAGGGTGTGCAGTGTGCCGGAGGGCAGCGAGCTGGGTTCTCTCTGTGCTCCCACATAGGCTTGGGACTCTTCTCTACTTTCAACTTCAGTTTCTGTATCTGAGAATAAGATGGCTGGTGTTATGGGCTGAATTGTGTCTCTGCAAAATTCACCAGTTGGACTCCTAGCCCCCATGACCTCAGAATGTGCCTGCATTTGGACACGGAGAATTTAAAGAGGGAATCAAGTTAAAATGAAGCTGTTAGAGTAACCCAATCCAACATGGCAACTTTCTTTATAAGAAAAGGAGACCCGGACCCACATAGACAGAGGGAGGATCAGGTGTGGCGGCAGGAATAGGTGCCATCTCCTAGCCAGGAAGAGAGGCCTAGGGAGAAAATTACCCCTGCCAACACACTGATCTCACACTTTCAGCCTCCAGAACTGTGAGAAAATGAACCTATGTTGTTGAAGTCCCACAGTGTGTGGCCTTTGTCATGTCAGCTATAAAATAATGCATACTTATTGCTTAAAGGGGCTAGGATTTAGCTCAGTTGGTAGAGCGCTGCTCTGCAGTCTCTGAGGTCCCGAGTTCAATTCCCAGTACTGCAAAAATGGGAGAAGGACTTGGAAATCCACTCCCAAGGCAATCCCGAAACAGTCAGCCATTGAAAACCCTGTGAGGGTCGCTATGAGTCGGATACCGACTGGACGGCACCTAACAACAACAACATTGCTTAAAGCTCCTTGTACCAGCTTCCCATTGGTATGATGAAATATCTGAGAAAATCCACTTAGTGTAGGAAAGATTGCCTTGGCTCATGGGTTCAGCAGTTTCAGACCATGTCAGCTGGCTCTGTTGCTTCTCAGCCTGTGGTGAGGCAGGATGACATAGCAGAGAGTGTGTGGTGGAGCAGTGCTGCCCACATCATCGCGGCCAGGAAGCAGACGGAGAGAGAGAGGAAGGGGCCTGGGCTCCCAATATCTCCTTCAAGGGCACAGCTCCAATGACATAACTTCCTTCCCCTAAACCCTACCTCCTAAAGGTTTCACCACCTCCCAATAGCACCATGAGCTGGTGACTGTACATGTGGGTCTTTGGGGGCACTCCCAATCCAAACTATAGTACTACTAATTCTTGGAGTTATTTGTTAAGCAACAGTAGATCACTGTGGATAACTAATGTGGGTCAGATTGGCATTGACATAGTTGCTAGTTTGGGGAGACATACTGTCTCCCATTCACCTTGAGGAAATCACTGATTTGCATGCCCAGCATTCTTATTTCATTTCCCACACCTGGCTAAGGCCCTGAAATAGTTTTGTCAGCACCAGGAGTGGCCAAGGTCAGCACAAGGGAGGTTAAGTGGGCAAACTGATAAGAAAATTCTGTCCACTGGCATTTAGTTATAAAACTTGGGTAACTCACTTAACTCTTTTAGGGCTCAGTTTCAAAAATCTGTAGGATGAAGGCAGTGCCAGGCTCCTTCCCAGGATTATTTCTAGATTCAACAAGGTAATGGCCATGAACATGCTTCAGGGTCAAATAAGACCTGCAAGGCAGGCACTATGATCAGGCCATTTCTCCTGGGTCAGATATGGAGATAAGAGACATCATCAGCACTAGCCCATGATCACTCAGTTTCCCCAGCATGACAGACCATGATTTCAGTCAAGAAGTCCAGAGACTCCATCAGGGAGGTCAGCCAGAAAAGCACCACTGTCAGGAGAGGGGTTGTTCTTACCTCCGTGGCACGGGTCCACAGCTAAAGAGCTCTGATGTGGAAAATGTGCCAGTCCTCACTCTGAGATCTAGTCCATCCTGCTGGGGCCCACAGAGACAATGAGTCAGTCCCCATGGAAAATAACAATCCTTCGTGAGCTGGAAATCCGTGAACTGGTGAGGCAAGGAGGTTTTCTGGTCCTAGTTTCCTAGTTTTCTTCACTTCTGGCCATACTTCCCTAGCTGGTTCTTTCATCCTCTATCTTTCACTTTCCTTACACACAGCATCCCACTTATATTCCCCTAATGTCCAACCAATTGGACTTTCCCATTTTTGGCTACCAAGCTTTTGCTCAGGATAGATCCTCCACCTGGAATTCCCTTCATCCTCCTTGTTTGGTCTAACCTGCCTTACTCTTCCAAGAAGCCTTTCTGGTGCCCATCCCCTCAGCCTGGTGAGATGCCCCTCCCTAGGGTAGAACCTGCCTTCCCACTGGGCTTACCTCTTCTTTCATTGTACCCTTATGCCATCACCACGGGGTTGTGGTGCACCTTGAGTACTGAGTACCTTGAGTACTGAGAAGGCTGCCATTCATCTTTGAATACCCAGCAATTACTCATGGTGAGAGGAAGGAAGGAAGGATGGATGGATGGATTACATGGGTGGATGTGTGTGTGTGGCTAATGAAGGGATGGAGGGATGGATGGTCAATGGATAGATAGATGGATGAAAGGATGGACAGATGGATGACAGATGGATGAATGAATGGGTGGGTGATGAACAAAGGAACAGATAGGGTTCTGAGGTCATCCCCCATGCCACTCTGCTGGACCCATGTACTTTGTAAATAAGCTTCTGTCATCTCCACTTCCTCACAGCCTAAAGGAGAGCAATCCCAACCAGTCACCTCTCTGAGTCCTGCAGGTATATGTGAGCTTACTTCATTGGTAAGGGGAAAGAGGGAGAGAGGGAAGGAGGAAGGAAGGGAGAGAAAGGGAGAGGGAGAGGGGAATGGAGATAAGAAGAAAATGAGTCTAGGTGAAAATATTTCCATAATTCTTGCCTTATGAATTTCATATTTCATGAATAAGATGCTATCCCACATAACTGCAAATTCAGGATAAAGGGTCTTAGAAAAGCTGGGAGTCAGTATTTAAAAGAGGCTATTTTCCTTTGTAAGGGCTGGGATTTAGCTCAGTTGGTAGAGCACTGTGCTGCAGTCTCCGAGGTCCCGAGTTCAATTCCCAGCAATGAAAAATGAGAGAAGGACCTGGCAATCCACTCCCAAGGCAATCCCAAAACAGTCAGCCATTGAAAACCCTATGAGGGTCGCTATGAGTAGGAAACCGACTCGACGGCACCTAACAACAACAACAAACAAAATTTTCCTTTGTAACCATAATACCTTTTCACTATAAATAATGTGGAAGACAAAGCTATGTAGAAGAAAGAAAACTGTGTCCATGACTCAAAGTCCCACCACCTAGAACTAACTGTTTTCAGTCTTTGATGCAGTTTCTCTGTGTAGGCTTTTAATATATGGGCCTGTTTAGATGATATTAATATCCTATTGTGCATCATGATTTTTTCTCCCTAGGCTCAGCAGCATAAGCTTTTTTCCCTATGTTATTGTGAACTTTTTCTGAAACCAAGTACTCTATCCAGGCCATGAACCACCTTGAAAGCCCTCAAAATGTCTACAATCCAACAACGGACACAGATGTTGGTGTTAGGTACTGTCGAGTCGGGTCTGACTCATGGTGAGCCTCATAGGGTTTTCAATGGCTGATTGTTTGGGGATTGCATTAGGAGTGAATTGCCACAGGAGTGGATTGCCATGTTCTTCTCCCATTTTTATGGTGCTGCAAATCGAACTCAGGACCTCAGAGACTGCAGAGCAGTGCTCTACCAACTGAGCTAAATCCCAGCCCTAGGACACAGGTGTAGTTGATGTAAATCTTCTCATATTATTGGATATGTAGGTTATTTCCAACTGTCTTGCTATTTGGAATGATGACACTGAGAACTTAATTATCTAACATCAAATTCTTTCCTTGAATAAGTTTCCAGGAACTATGAATAAGGGTCAAAGGGGAATGAACTTTCCATGGCTGCTTATACCTAGTTCCAATTACTCTCTGGAAGAATTGCACTTAAGCACTGTTCCCACAATGGTACAGATCATCCCCTAATGCTCTCCATATCCTGGGGCCATGTGACAATGCTTATAGGTGAGGGGACCTCGGAAATCAGAGCAGAGTGGCAGATGGAACTCAACCCTAACTGGGGCATTCAAAATTCAAAAGCACTTCCTCCCAAGAAGATTTCACATCAACCCTCACCCCAGGTCAGACACTCTTCACTGTATACTGAAGTTATTTGTGGTTCTTCTTCTTTATTCCCACTGCCACCTCCAGATTTCAGACATCCACCATCTCTGCCCCAGGTCATAAAGCAGCATCCATACTTCTGCTTCCATCTATCCCACTTGCTTTCCTCCCCCTCTTTGAGCCAAAGTGGCTTTTCCAAAGTGATGTATCCAGTACAGAATCCTCTTAAACACTTCCCCCTGACTTGCACCCAGAATATTCCATCACTGTCCTCAATTTTCCTCCAATGCCAGTGCCTACCTTGTAACCCCACCCTCACTTCTTGAGCAGTCACTAGGTGCTTCTGTGATGCTTGCTGGCGATGCAGAACCCCCTGTAAGGCATCCCTCTTGCCCTCAGGGGCTCTCAGTCTGAAGAGGAACTACAGGATGGCAGTCCAGGGTGACAGGGTCCAGCAGAGTTGTGAGAAAGACGACACTGATTTCAAAGCCCCTCTCTCTCTTTTCCTCTTCTGGTGGTACCATAGGGGGCTGAACGCAAGACGTTGCTCTAGGCAAGGGCTCTACCACTTAGCTACATCCCCAGCCATTTTGTTTTATTTCAATTTTTATTTTGAGACAGTATCTTATTAAGTTGTGCAGGCTGTCTCTGGCCTCAAACCTGTGATCCTCCTGTCTACTAAGTGCCAGGATTGAAGATGCATGCCCCAAGGAGTTCTCACCCTATAGCTGTGCTGTGTAACAGAGAAGCCACAGGCCACATCTGGTTATGTAAATCTAAATCTAAGTTGTTGGGTCCAGCTATAGCCACCCTATACTGCAGAATGAAACACCCCTGACACTGTGCCACGTCCAGCACCATGTCAATGCTTCTCTGCTATTCATAAGGTTTTCAGTGGCTGATGATTTTGGGAGTGGACTGCCGAGTCCTTCTTCCAAGCCTATAGCACCCAGTATTCCCAGGTGGTCTCCCGTCCAAGTACTAACTGATCCAACCCTGCTTAGCCTCCGAGATCAAATAGAGTCAGATGTCAGGATGACATGGATATAGAAACAAGTCTAAATTAATCACAGTGAAATCAAAGTTAAAATTTGGCTCCTCAGTCACACTAGTCACATTTCAAGTTCTCAATAGTCACAAGTGGCCATGGCCACATTGATGGAACATTCCCATTGTCAGAGCAAGTTCCACCACACAGCTTTGATCTGTTTTTGTTGTTAGGTGCCTTTGAGTCATATCCAATTCATAGCAACCCTCATAGGGTTTTCAATGGCTAATTGTTTCGGGATTGCCTTGGGAGTAGATTGCCACATCCTTCTCCCATTTTTGCGGTTCCTGGAATCGAACTCAGGACCTCAGAGACTGCAGAGTGGCATTCTACCAACTGAGCTTTTATCTAGCAGGAACTAAAAGAGGAAAGAGAAGGCTGTGCCAGTCTGGAGACAAGGCATCAAACACAGAAGAAGAGATCTCTTTCATCTGAGCTCTGCATCCATGCCTCACTACCCTGCAGGGAAGAGCCATTGCTGAATCTGTTGGGGAGTTGGCACCTTTGGTCTTTTACAACCATACAATGAGATGAGGAATTCCATAGGTGCGCTGAAGGTAAGTTCTCTCCATGTCAGGGGATTCAACTCCAATGCCTCCTCTTATCATATGCCTTCCCCCCTTAACATTGTTTTTTTTTTCCATGGCAGCCACATCCATAGACTTTCTACCTTGGATCACAATCCTATACATTTGTGTCTTATAGTCCCTTCTGTCTGTGAGCTCTTTCCTCAGTTCCTAGCATGGGAATCTGACAATGGAATGAATGAATAAATCCACACAAAATAAGTGAATAAGTAAATGTGCAAATAAACAAATGAAAGCAGGCACGATGGTCCATCTCACTGTGGGCTTAATCCAGACCTCGCTTCTTTGTTGTAAACGCATCCACTCACTGCTGAACTGGGAGAGTGTAAGGCTCTATGCCAGCTGCCTCGTTACCATCCCTGTAATCTTAGAAACCTGTGGGAAAAGAGACACCCAGGGCAGATCTACCTCTAATCACCCTGGGAAATGCCTGTACAAAGCTTTCATGCAAACGTGTAGTTCTTGCTAGTTAAAAATAGCTCTCATGAGTCATGTTTTTTTTTCTCTTATAAATGTGGTGATTTTGCATATGCAGAAACATCCTGGCTGTTCCATGCAGCCCTTTTTCTTCCTATTTCTGTTCTTCCTGTATCAGTGTCCTTTACATTTGCTGAAGCAAAACTCTTCCCAGAGTCCTTGATCCAACCAGTAACCTCCTGCTTCCACAGAGAGTAGATCCATCAACCATGGCATCTTCTTCTGCCTAATGCTCCATCTCTCATCCCGTTGCCCATGGTCCATAAAATCAGGTGGAAGCAGATAGGCCTTTTCCATATCTTTAACATGCTCTACCCTTACAGCTGTAGCCCTGTGACATCTGACCCTTTCAGATCTAGGAATCTAAGCAGGGTCAGCCTGGTTAGTACTTGGATGGGAGACCACCTGGGAACACCAGGTGCTGTAGTTTTGGGAGATGGACCCAGCAACCCACTTCCAAATATTAACTTGCCATTGAAAACCCTATGAACATCAGAGAAGTGCCAGGTCCAGATCCACTCATGATGGGTAGACAGAGTCCCCACATGAGGAAGAGTATCTTTAATAAAGGCATTGGAAGGAAAACCCACTGAAAGGGGAGGAATACTCCTAGCCTTGGAGGGAAAGTCTTCTGAAAAGAGAATAGCACCTCCAAAAGGTCTCTTCATGGATAGGGACTTGGAACCCCATCTTTTCTTTTTCCTAAATTTTAATTGGTCATATAAAAGCTTCTGGCTCTATGGGGAGTGCTGATTCAAACTGGGAGTTGACAAACCCTAGCAGGCTTTCTCTAGAGGAATTTCTGAATGACTTCCAACAGCGTAAACTCCTTAAGTCAACACAAACTAAAGCCTTCGTACCGACAGCTCTACAGTAAGCAAACCATTCTGATAAGATAAAGCACCCATTTGTCAATGGACTCAATGGGATGACACACAGGTAGCAGTTAACTGCCCCTAATCCCTGGATAAAGTTAAGAATAGTTAATTAAATTAGACACAGGAGATGTAGGTGCTCAGATCTCTTGGTTTATCTTTTTGAAGTAAAACACAATTTGTCTCTGAACTCATTTTTTACTTTGATTACCAACATAACACTCATGTGATAAACTAATCAAGAGATTGTTAACAAAACCTTGATGTAATCCATCAATGCTACCAACTTCCTTGTCTTTTTTCTGAACTTCATAAGATTTAATGAATTGTAATTCTGTATAAAAAGGCTAAATTATGTGGAAATAAATGGAACAAGGTCACAGGGCCTCCGAGCTGCTGTGTTTGTTACCCATTGCCGACTCCTCATCTGCCTTGGGGAAACCCTGGATTCTATCTAGGCTGCAGCTGGGCTGCGGCAGAGAAGCACTGACAACAGTGTTTCGCCTGTTGTGCATAGGGTCACTATGAGTCGGATACCGACTTGATGGCACCTAACAACAACAACCCTCACATGATTTCCTTTGGCTCAAACTGACCCAAAACTCTCTTTAATGCACTACTGAATCTCTTTTAACAGGTGCCTCACCTCCCACTCATCCTGAAACTGGACTCTGCCTCCACCCATTGACATGTTTTGTATTTTTGAAAGATGGCTGTCCCTCCCCATTCCCATTACCCAAACCACCATCCAATTTCCCAAATTGTCTCCTTAGGTGTTGTACCAGAGCGCAAAGGGGAACGGAGAGGGGAATGCATTCAGAAGACAGCCCCTAGGCAGAGTGTGGCCTGCAAGTGTTTTATTTGGTTGAGAAGGTATCTTGGAAATGGCGAAAGTTAATGTAAAATCCAGATGTGTCCCATCTTATGACAAACATGGGTTCTGTCTGGTTACGCTGGACTCACTCCCATCTGGCAGCACGCAGGAGAGGCAGCAGTTGCTCCTTTTAGGGAAGTCAGAGCTTGCCAGTGCCCCTGAAAGCCTCACGACTCCCTGCCGTCTCAAATGAGCTCTACCCCTCGTGGACTGTACTTGCCAGGCTCCAAGGGCATTTGGCTTCCTAACTGTTCGGCCACCAACTTTCAAACCTGCAACACCAATGTCTTTTTTCCTGTGTTCATGTTACAATAAAAGTGCTTCAACCATTCTGCAAGGATAGTCATAAAACATTGTTAAGCCAACCGAGCATGGAGTATATATAGTTCCACTCACGAGATATGGCTTCTTCTTCCCCCATCACCTCCAGCCTGATCACATATTATGTGACACACTGTAGTCCTTTGTTTTCTTAATCATTGATAGGGTATGTCAAAGAAATCACAAGGCCCCTTCTTCAAGCCCAACATGCCAGCCACTGTGAGCTTTCCTATGAGCTGGTGCCTCTGTCTGAAGGCACGGATCCTGCGACAGTGTGCCCAGGGCCCCTGTCCAACATGCCTCTGACACATGCAAAGTATAAGGATGGCTTGGACCGCACGCCTTTTCTTTCCTGACACACTCTGGGTTAGTGTATGAAATGGATCAGGCTACTCACTCCATTTCATTCACTCACTCATGAACTTATTCTTTAATTCATCAATTTTTTTAAGAGTACACTGTGTTCCAGACTCTGTGCTAAAACACTTTTTGTGGTTTCTATATTACTCTGCTTGCATTATACTTATCTGCATTCAGATCTCCCCCTCCCCCAGTACTGGAGGTTGAACCCAGTGCCTCATGCTTGCATGCTCTGCAAGTGCTGGATCACTGAGCTGTGCCCATAGCCCCCCCCCCCCTTTTTTTTTAACTTTTTGAGACAGGGTCTTGCTAGGTTATACAGACTGCCTCTGGTCTCAAACTTGTGATCCTTCTCTCTCCACGTCCTGAGCCGCTGGGATTGTAGGCATGTGCCACAACGCCCGGCTGCATTCAGATCTTAGTGGCACAGTTCGGAACCAGAGCCCAGGCCTGTCTGTGTCCTAAGCACAAAGCTGGAAACATGCACCCAGGAAGGCCCCACAGGAAGTTGGGTTGGGACTGTGACAGAGGTGGACAAAGATGGAGGCTCACTGAACTCGGAGAAATCCACCGCACAGCTCCCATGTAGGCTGAGGTGCCCTGGTCAACTCAGTAAGGCAGGGGAGGGACCTCCCCAAGGAGCTGCTGGGGCTTCTGCAAGAACCTTCTAGGAGGGGATGGTTTTCCAAGAGATACTCCCTCAATGGCTTCCCAAGCTGGAGGTGACATCCCCATAGCAATGCCACCTAGAGTTCTGGAAAGATTTCCTTGTGGCTTCCCCAACCTCTACGGCACAATCTCTTAGTCCCAAATTCCCTTTCCCACCCTGAAATGAAAGGCCTATCTGTGCCCAGTCTTCTCAGTGTGAGGATCGGAAATGAAATTAAACTTGCGGCCAAGATGCTGCTCCTGTCTCCAGTGTGAAGCTAGAGCTGACCATGGGAAGATATTCCAAGAAGCCCCAGGTGGTCTCTGTGCTGAAATCAGGCTTGTTGCTGGGCAATGATTGGCAGGTGCAGACAGGTGCTTTTGGATAGACATCCAAGCCTCTTGTTGTGATTGCTGTTGTTGTTGTTGTTGTTGTTAGGTGCTGTCGAGTCAGTATCCGACTCATAGCGACCCTCATAGGGTTTTCAATAGCAGATTGTTTCGGGATTGCCTTGGGAGTGGATTGCCACGTCCTTCTCCCATTTTTGCGGTGCTGGGAATTGAACTCGGGACCTCAGAGACTGCAGAGCGGTGCTCTACCAACTGAGCTAAATCCCAACCCCCAAGCCTATTTGGGGCCATGATATCCATAAATGAACAAGTATATTATGGGACCTATCCAAGGAGAAAAAATGATTTTCCCATAATGCAACATAATCCCAGCCAACGACACGTAGGCTGCAAGGAAATCTTTACTGTTTACAGAGTATTTTAGGCTCAGTATCTTGATTCTCTGGTAAAAGAAATTTATAACAAGCCACTACATTTACTAAACATTTAGTGGCCTTTTCAGTAATTTCATAAATGTGTCATAGTCAAAGCCATTGCCAAAGCTAAATCTATGCACAAGTTGAGTGGGAAGCCATCTTCCAGGGGCCATTTGAAGAATCTGCATGTCTTCCTTCCCTTTTGCCTCTTCCACAAGTATCTATTTTATCAGTAGGCAATGGTATCTAGAACCAAGCCTGCATTCCCTATTGAGAGGCTTACTAAAGAGAAAAATTGACAAGGCCAGTTTTCATAGGCTCATGATATTATATGGAGGAAAAATCAAACATCCTAAATGGAGGAATGAATCCACTATTGGGTCTATGAAAAAGGCGTGGGCATTGGAAGGAGACCAATGGAGCTCTTGCATGACTGGCCTGCGGTTCAAATGAGACAGTGTGTGAAGAGAAGCAGACACAGCTTTAGAGCTAAGACACCCATTTCCTGAGCTCAGTCTGTTGCTGAGCATTGTCCCTAGCCCTTTGCATGTGCTCACTCTCTGCCTCCTCAGGAAAGCCCTCCACAGTGGTAGAGTCGTGAACTCCATTGCACAAATGAGAGAACTGGGGCCCAGAGGAGTAAGGAAGCACGCCAAGGATCCCACACTCCTCAGGAGTGGAACCAGATTCTGCAGAGCCCAGGTGACCAAAGCATGGTCAGTGGCTTTGCTTGCATTCCTTGGAGGGACCACAATACAGGCAATGGGTTCAAGGTGGGGACTCCTGATGCAGACTTGCGTAGAGTCCACAGGCGAAGCCAAAGCCACTGTGGTGGAAGCCAGAGGGGTTGGGAAAGCACAAGGGAGTGCAGTCTGGGCTGTGGAGATCTGGGTGCTTTGTGGGGGGCAACTTGAAAGCAGTGGTTCCTGGAGACTTGGAAGAAAGGGGACGGAAGATACCAATAGACAAACGATGGGAAGAGACCCAAAGCAGAGGAAGAGGAGCTGAGATGGAGTGACCAGTTTCTCAAAGTCAGCCTTCCTGGCTATGCTGAGCTCCACGTAGCAAATGGTACAATTTTTCCAGTCTACGCTGCCATTTTCTGGGTTGCTCAAGGGGCACAGAGTGGTACCTAACTTGCTGAAGGACTTTGAGTGAATGCCTATTCCTTTCTGGTCCTCAGAACATAAACATTTAAAGCCGGATGACACTAAGAATAGCACTGTCTCAGAGGTCAAAAAGAAGATGGGGTTCTGGTTAAATCTCAGATTGGTGAAATCTACCCATGTAATTCTCCCCTTTATTTAATAGAATCACTCATACACCCCCTGCCTTCCTTGGATTTGCCTTATGGATTACAGAAATACAATGAAGATGGATATGTGTGTAACCTTGGGAAGAGCCTATTAACTAAGAGACTGATGATCCAGGAGTTTATTTTAGCAATTAGTGGGTACTGAAAGCCCACAATCCAGGCCTGGGCAAGGTAGGGGGTGCAGCAAAAAAAATGGCCCTCACCCATGAAGCTAACAGCAGGCCAGGTGGATGGCCACCTCATGGTGACTGTTTGAGTGCAGCTGTAATAAATGCTGTGAAGGAAAAAAATACCATGTATAGGGAGTGTGTACACTTTGGAGCAAGGCAACAGTGAATCTTGACTTGGCACTTTCCAGTTCCGGGATGGGTACACATTCATCTATATTTGCCATTCCATAAATCACTATGAGTCCCAGTCTCCTATCTCTGAAATGCAAGAGCCTTGGAAGTCTTGGGAGGATGAGATCATTAGCATAGGACTTAAAACATAATGTTCTTTGTTGTTAGGTGCCATCAAGTCATGTCTGACTTGGCAACCCTCATAGGGTTTTCAGTGGCTGATTGCTTCAGGATTGCTTCTTCCATTTTTGTGGTGCTGGGAATTGAACACAGGTCCTCAGAGAATGCAGCCAGCACTCTACCAACTGAGCTAAACCCAAGCCCTGAAACATAACAGGAGCTCAATAAGTATTTCTTCTTGTTGTTGTTGGGTGCTATTGAATCTGATCCGACTCATTGTGACCCTATGTACAACAGTGTGAAACACTCCTCCACACTATGCCATGTCTGGCACTATGTCAGTGTTTCTCTGCTATTCATAGGGTTTTCAATGGCAAATTGTATCAGGGGTGCTTCAGGAGTCGGCTGTCAGGTCCTTCTCCCATTTTTGCAGTGCTAGGGATCTAATCCAGGGCCTCAGAGTATGCAGAGTAGTGCTCTACCAACTGAGCTAAACTCCAGCCCCAAGTATTTCTTATTTTATAACAAGTCCATAACAACAGTGGCAATGACAGTGATGATGATGACGATAATGGAATGTTGATGATAGTGATGATGAGGATAGGATGGGGATGATAGAATTAGGATTCTGATGGCAGCAAAGCCATGGCGTGACATGACCACAGCTGGCCCTACCTGACCCTCATGGAGGAGCCACAGATCTACTCTGCAAGTGAGCCTGGAACCTAAAGTCATGTTGGTGTCCTGCTCTGGCCCTCAGATTCCAACAGTGACAGACTAGCCTTTCCACACTAGTCTTCTCCAGCTATATTTCTTCTGGCCTCTGTCCATGCAAGTGTCACCTCACTCTGAGAAAACGCCCAGCTCTTTGAGGTGAGCTGGAGCCTAAGGAGGTGGATGCGAGAGCATTTGCAAAGGTCAGGATGACTCAGCAGTCCTCTGCAAAGCCCTGGGCGATGGAGAAGGCCAGGCTGTCAGCACCAGGAAAGATGAGAGGCATCTCCACCCCTTCCCATCATGGCTGAAAGCTTGCCTCTCCGTCCCTTTCCCCAGCTCTGCAAGTCTATTGAGGATGTTCTGCTGTCTTCTGCATTTCAGCAGCAACTAATGCTTCAACTGCAAATCCTCTGAGCAAACTCCTCCATGTCTGCTCCCAACAGGCTCAGGCCCGAAGGCAAACTGGTGCCCCAAAAGTCACAGGTGCCACCCCCAGCCCCAGCCAGCCTGGTTACATGCATGCCAGAGCCCTATGAGCTACTGGGAAGCACCCCGGGAGCTACTCCATTATCCTACATCTCTCAGGGGAGGTGAGCTGAGGGCAGAGCTGCCCCCAAGACAAAGCAGCTGCTTCCTGAGGAAGGGAAGCTGGTGACACGTCTAGGGAAGCTAGGGAGAGGAAGCCTGCATTTACTGGACTGGGTGAAAGTAGGGGCAGTGTGCAGCGTCCCGACAGTATTTCCACATGGCCAGACTGAACCCCCAGGTGCACACGATAAGCTTTGTCTTCATCCATTGTTCTGTACTGGTCGAGTCCCACGTGCATGGTACCTATCTGGCCCCTGTAGACACCTGAATTTGTTCCCCTGGGAGTGGTGGTTTTCAAGACCCCCTCTGGCCCTAGACTCCATGATTCTCAGAAATAAGGTGTGCAACACAAAGAAGCTGAGATGTAATAGGCATGGATTCTACTCCTGACTTGGAGTCCGGCAAGCAGGGGGATCCTCCCAAATCCTTGGCCTTCCCTTCATTCATCAGGTACATCAAGAGCTTGGGAAATACCTCTTCCTGACTTCGCAGCCTGCCTTGCTGTGCTGCCACACTGTATTTGTTTGCTTTGCTTTTTACCTACATAATGGCTAATGCTCCCATGCTGAGAATCCAATAATGTACGACATGGCTCTGTCCTCTTACCTTGTGGGGTTATCTGCCAGGGGGATGGGTGGGGGGAGCAAATGAAGGTAAAAAGAAACACCTAGGTCACTACAAAATAGCAAGCGGTAACAAGTGTGGGGTGAAAGGACAGGTCCCTCAGAGCAAAGCTTACCTTACTTAAATGACCACATCAAAGGGGGTCTTGCTTTAAATAAATGATCTTGAAACTGAGATGGGAAAAGTGGGTAAGCATTATCCTGGTAAAAAGAGGAAAAATGATTCTGTATTCCAGATTAGGAGAACAGCCCATGAGGGCGTTCCCAGGCAGGGAAGAGCTCAGCATTTTCCTGAGCCCCTGTTATATTTCCTACACTGCAATTAATATTAAAATACTACATCGTAAAGACTGTTATCTGAGCCTACAAGTTAACTCTAAATTCACACCCTAGGGAAAGTGAATTACTATTCACAACTTCCAATGCTGTGAGGATTATAAACCAGGGTATGAACTGCCCTAATTTGGTATCAACACCTTCAGAGGTGGTTACTTAGCACTTAAAATATCTGTATAAATTTGCACCAGAGGGTTCGCTGATTTGCATAAGGGCCGTTAGAAATAATTTTTCATGGGTGAAATGAATGGCATTTGTATTAGAACCTACAATCTATGGTCTCCCTGCTGTGTGCAAAATCCAGCGGTGCGCTGTCCAGCAGAACCTTCTGTGATGAGGAAACATTCTATATTTGTGCCATCCAATATGGTGGTTGTTGTTAGGTGCCATTGAGTCATAGCGATCGTATGTACAGCAGGTGAAACACTATTGTTATTGTTTCTCTGCCATTCATAGGGCTTTCAATGGCACATTGTTTTTTGAGAGTGGGTTGCCAAGTCCTTCTCCCAAGCCTACAACATCTGGTGTTCCCAGGAGATCTCCCATCCAAGTACTAACCAAGCCTGACCCTGCTTAGTTCTGAGGTCTTTCAGGATTGGATGGCACAGTGGTACAGCTGCAGGCATAGTATTGCTAGTCACATTCAACTACCAAGTGCTTGGAAGTGGCTAGAGGAAAATGTGGAGAAACAAGGTTTTCAATTGAATTCAATCTTGATTCATTTCAATGGAAACAGCCACAGCCAGCCAGTGGCTACCATGTGTCATGCCATAGGTCTTAACTGACCCATGTCTCTCTTTTTTATGGTGACCCTATTGTCTGACTGGACCATGAAGCCAGACATTCCTACAGCCAAATAGCATCATTTATACCTTAGCATGGGCTTCTCTTGACTTTATAGAATATCAGATAGTTTTTAATATTGTTAATATGCTTGCTTTGGCTTCATGTGCATGATAGGTAATACCCACACTGGTAGAAGTTACTCCCAGATCTGCTTTCACTGTAACCTGTCCTGTGCTACCGAGGTCATTGAAAGGAGGCCTACAGCCTGCTGGTTTCTATCCCTTGCTCATGGCAGAGTGCATGCTTAGCATTAGTGAGGCATCATGTTTGATCCCAAGCCCCCAAAAGAACACTAAACAAACAAACAAACAAACAAAAAATGCTACAGATTTGCCAGGCATGGCAGCACATGCCTGTGATCCCAGAGACTCACTTGGGAGGCAGAGGCAGGAGGATTACATGTTAGAGGCCAGAGGTAGCCTGCACAAATTAGCAAGACCCTGTCTCAAGATAAACAGATTAAAAAGGGCCTATGGGTGCAGTTCAGTGGTAGAGCACTTGCAAAGTATTCATGAGGCCCAGGGTTCCGCCCCCAGTACCACACACACACACACACACACACACACACACACACACACAGCTACAAATTTCACTGAAAGAACCCAACACTTCCAAAAGAGCCAAATTAAGCTAGGTCCATTTCCAATAGCCTCAGTTTCTTCAACTCTAAAACCAAAAGGTTAAGCTGGATGGTCCTTGGGAGCCCTTCCAATTTCTGGCCCTATTGGCTTGTCACAGAAACCAAGAGCCAGAAGAGACTCAACCAGGACCCTGGTTTTATGACGTCCCAATGCAGAGAAGGGAAATGGCTTTCCCAGGGTCACCCGCCAAGTCAGTGACTGGTGGCTCATGCAGCTCAGTTGCTTGGTTCCTATTTCACTTTAATGGAGGGGAGGAGATGATTATGGAAAATTTTATAAAATGAGGGGATTTCCAAGTGGGGCAACCTATTAAATCCCAAGCATGAACGAAACACAGGCTGTGCTTCTCCTCACCTAATGGATGGCAGGTGGGAGGAACAGAAAGGGACAGAGAAAGGAGTCAGCTCCGCCTGCAAACATCACAGATGGAATGGATGACCCGTCGCCTCAGTCTCACTTCTCCTATGACTTGCTGTTGACCAGTAGTATGGTGGAGGAGGTTGGCCAAGGTGATGCAAGCAGGGGCTTGAAATGCGTATGCGCGTTTGGACCCACCCACTTAGACCTCTGCTGTGCCCTGAAAATACCTCCACTAGTCACAGGACGAGGACACAAGGACATCTCCCACCCAGTGCACACACACACCAGCAGTCTGAGCCAAGTATCCAGCTGAGCTGGATTAGCTAACTCCACCCTGCCTGCAGACCCGAGAGCCAGCCCAGCGAGGCCAGCAGAGCCGCCCTGGCCAGCCCCTGATCCACGAGTACATGAGGTTCTTTGGAGTTACGGAAAGGCGGAGACAGTTTGTTATACAGACGTTTTGTGGCAACTGTGACTGATGTACTCGGAGGTCAAGTGACTTACCCAAGGCTACACCCTGACCCCGGGCTGGGATTTGGCTCAGTTGGTAGAGCACTGCGCTGCAGTCTCTGAAGTCCTGAGTTCAATTCCCAGCACCGAAAAAATGGGAGAAGGGCCTGGCAATCCACTCCCAAGGCAATCCCGAAACAGTCTGCCATTGAAAACCCTATGAGGGTCGCTATGAGTCGGATACCGACTCGACGGCACCTAACAACAACAACAACAACACCCTGACCCCAGTCCTGCCTTTGGCTTGCTGTGTGGTAAACGTGGTTAGAATCACAGGAGGGACTGCAGAAGAGCTGCGCCTAAAAAGTAGGGTTGTGACTGGCAGATCTGGGAGGGTGCAGAGGGTGGAAAGAGGAAGAGCAGGACATTTGGGGCAGGACTACCAGGAGAAGTAAGCTGATAGCCAACTTGGGGTAGCCATGGGGCAAAGGGAATGGGTCAGAGCTGAGGAGCTGGATAAACACGTGTTCAAATGTGTGTTCCTTCACTGATGAGGGACCATGGGCAGAACTGGGGATCAGCTACGGTCTGCCTCCTCATCTGCACTCTGCCTTACCAGCAGCTGCTTTGATAAATTTGCATTTGTGCAGCAATGCGATAGGGTCCTGGGTGAGGAAGAACACAGTGAACACTAGTGTGGCTACAGGTGGAGGAAGCCAGAGCCCTGCGAACATTTGCTCCTGGTGGCTCACTGTCCTCCACGCTCCCTCTGGCCTATGAGGAGGTCCTCTGGTCAGTGCATTCCCCCCAGGACCTGGCTGGGGGGCTTTGACCAAGAATGGCTTTGGATTGCATAAGCTCTGTGAGATGCAGGAGCTTAGTTTGATTTGTCTCGTGGCACCCAGCACGTACCAACCCCTCCCTGTGAAAGTCTGCAGAAAAACTGAGGAAGATATTTATAGGAGAAGCAGCTGGCTTCCATGTACCCTCACAGGATGGGATCCAACAGCAGTGTGTTTTCCGTTTTCAGGGCCTACCCACTCCATGGGTTGTTGTTGTTCTTGTTGTTGTTCTTGTTAGGTGCCATTGAGTCGGTATCCGACTCACAGCAACCCTACTTACAACAGGCGAAACACTATGGTCAGTGCTTCTCTGTCATTCACAGGGTTTTCAATGACTGATTTTTTTGCGGGGAGTGGGTTGCCCAGTCCTTCTCCCAAGCCTTCAGTATCTGGTGTTCCCAGGTGGTCTCCCATCCAAGTACTAACCAGGCCCGACCCTGCTTAGCTTCCGAGATCTGATGGGATCGGATGCCACAGGGCTAAGGCTGCAGACGTTGTTGTTATTAGGTGCTGTTAAATCGTGTCTGACTCATAGCGAGCCTTTTTGGGTTTTCACTGGCTGATTGTTTCGGGATTGCCTCAGGAGTGGATTGCCATATCCTTCTCCCTTTTTTATGGTGCTGGGAATCAAACTCAGGACCTTAGAGACTACAGAGTGGCTCTCTACCAACTGAGCTAAATCCCAGCCCATTCCACAAGTAGGCTCACATTAACAAAACTCAAAGAGATGGATGTATAAACCAGCATGCCAACTGATTACTACACAGGGAACTGCCAAAGGTACCAGACAATACTGCCATAGGCTGGTCTACCCTGCAGACCAGCTACAAATAGAAGGCAGCCTAGTGAGACAGGCCTCCAAGCAGGGGGCTTAGTTATCCTACTTGAATGTTTCCTCACTCTGGGCTGCCAGACAGCCTGGCATTTCCATCCCCACCTCAAGGATACAAAGCCATTAAAGCAGGCAGGTGATATTCTTGGGTCAGTGCACACAGAGTCCTGCACAGTGCTCAGAGGGCACTGCCTGGTCCGCTGTCAGACTCCTCACATCCACACTTCCCTCGCGCCCAGCTCCACACTCCGTCCTCCCAGACGTTCCTACTTTCTGCAAGATGGCAGCTTGATCTTGCTCTGGGCCAAGAGCTGTTCTGCGCCTCAGAGCGTGGCTGCCCTCCTGGAGCCTGATTCTTAGCGACTCTCTTATAGGTCCTTTGCTGATGGGCTTGTAGGTTGGGTGGGGCACCTTCAGTGCCCCCCTCAACCTGCCCTCTGCTTCCTGCCATTCTTGGTAACAAGCTACCCAGTCTGGGGAAGGCATGGGGAGGGGGCTCCACATCCCTGTGGCCTCCAAGAGGCCCCTCTGGTATTGGCTCTGCAGCTGCCTCTCCGGTGCACCTTGGAGGGCGACCAATATCAGTCTTGGTTCCAAAATAGTCCTCAGGGCAACAAAAGCCCTAGGTAAAGATAGAAACGTACCTTGCTCTCTACGCTCCTTAATTAAGGGCTGTTCTATTTGTGGAAGTGTCAGGCACCTCTGGAAACCAGATTGAGGTCAGAATTGAGAATGCTTCCCTTCCCCTCACTGCAGCTTTGGGCTCCGCATGCATAAATTACTGCTATAAAAAGATCTCGGGCTATTTGTTGCGAGCAAGGATCACACATCTAGTAAAAGCTCTGTTCTTTTTTCTAGCAGGGACTAGGATGGCGGGACCTGTGGGCCTCCATGACCATTGCAGCCTCATATGGCTGGAGTCGAGGGTCCCAGAGCAGCCGGCCCCACCCCTCCAGAGTTACCTGCTCAGGAGAGGACTTGACCTAGGAGGGGCCAGTCAGAATGCCCCGCCCCTCTAGCACAGTGATTGGTCCAGGGAGTGGCATGTGCCCCTGAGCCAGCCAATCAGAACCCTTCCCTGATAATATCCAGATAAGAGTTGAAGAGCGTCCACACCCAAAGCGATAGAGTCTGAGTTCCTATTCTCAGCAATAGCATTTCCTGCTTGTGGCAAAGCCGCTGTGAAAGACTGAGCTGGCAGGCAAGGAGAAGCAGGGGGCAAAGAGGGAAAGCTGGTCATTGCGAGCAGTAATCTGGTTTCCACTGACACTGCCCACCATGTGGTCTGGGACATGAGCCAAGACCGTCCATTCTGTACTTAGACCAGTCATTTGTGACTGGGAGGGGCATTCGTCTGCAGGAAGCTCAGTGAAGCACTCAAGTCCTGAATTTGCCTTAGGAAACCCCAAAGATTTCAAGGGTTCTCAGTGGGTCCTCTCCTGCAGGGCAAGTAGAAGGACCAACAAAAGGCCAGCACCATCTCGGTGCCAGCAAGTCAGGTCAAGGGCTTTGGGGCAGGCTGCTGAGGATCTGAACGGAGCATTCAGCAGGAAGGCGTAACTCAGGCCAACGTGCTCCCTTTGTACCTCAGTATTGGCATCTGTAAAGGGGGGAGGCAGGCCAGGGAGAGGATTGCCCGAGGCTCCCAGCCTACAGCCACACCAGCCTAGTGTCCCATTTTGTCAGATCTCCTTGGAAGTTAAGCAGGATTGGGCCTGGTTACTCCTTAGATGGGAGATGGCCTGGGAGTACCACGCACTGTAGACTTGAGAAAAAGACCCTGCATGGAGTACCCCTTTGTGCCAGAGGGCTGGGTGGTGGTTGTTAGGTGCCATCGTCGTGTCAGGTCCGACTCACAGTGACCCTGTGTGCAACAGATGAAACAGTTCCTGACACTGTGCCATGCCCAGCACTATGTCCATGCTTCTCTGCTATTCATAGGATTTTCGATGTTTGATTGTTTCAGAAGTGGGCTGTTGGGTCCTTCTCCCAAGCCTGCCTCAGCTGGGTTCCCAGGCAGTCTCCCATCCAAGGACTAACTAGGCTAACCCTGCTTAGCTTCCGAGACCAGACAGGGTCAGATGACAGGGTAGTAGGGCAGTAGACTCCATGAATGTTGCCTCATCGCTGTTCAGAGAACCACAGAAGGCGCCCTTCTGCTCTGAGGCTGCTCCTCGGGGCCCATCCCATTGGCAGGTCACAAGAATCCAGGTGTTCCCTAGAAGCCAAGCCTCAGGCAATGGCACCCTCAGGTGCACATAACACACTTGTGTATGGACACGCGTCCACACATGCTCACCTAACATTCCTCTGCCCTGTGGAGCGTGCTGATGCACAGAAGGGCCAGGACTGCTGCCCACCAGCGCTGCCTGGGCCTTGGCCTTCCCTGACCTTTCCCTAGGCCCACGCTGCCTTGGGCACTCTCTCCAACCCTGAGCCCCGCCTGCCAATGGCAAGGCGCTCCCACGGGGGCCCACAGGTCAGGCATGCACGGCCTCAGACAGCCCAATGTTGGCTTCCTGGAGTTTTCCTTGTCTCCTCCCCTGGCTGCAATTTCTTGGGGGCTGCTTTCAGGAGGTGACAGGGCCGGGAGGGGGAAGTGCCAGTTGAAAGGGAGGACACCCTGATTCTGGCTCCTGCTCCTCTCTTGCCAGCCTTGGGTTATCACTGGACCCCTCGGGCCTGCAGCTTCCACAGTTGTAAGATGGAGGAAGGAGGTTTGGTGCAAACAGGGTTTGGGGACCTCTGCATGTTTTACATTTATGGCTAGATAATTCATCTAATCCTGTCAGATCTCGGAAGCTAAGCAGGGTTGGGGCTGGTTAGTCCTTAGATGGGAGACCGCCTGGGAACACCAGGTGCTGTAGGCTTGGGAGAAGGACCCAGCAACCCATTCCCAAAAATCAATCCACCATTGAAAACCCTATGAACAGCAGATAAGTATTGACAATAGTGTTTCCCTTGTTGTACACAGGGTCGCTATGAGTCAGATACCGACTCGAAGGCACCTAACAAAACAAAAGACAAAAATTCATGGTTATGGAAGATATGCTGCACATGGTGGGATGTTCACTTTCGCAGGATCTCTGGCCTCTAGACACCGGATGCCAATAGAACCCTTCTGTGCCAACACATACACTGTCTCCAGACGTGAGGGGAAGAGTTGCCTCCAGGTGGAAACCACAGGGTAAAATGGTCTCCAAGGAGTCCCCCAGGCCTAGCACTCTGGGTCCATCATCATTGCCAAGGACATTTGGCTATGGTGCTCAGAGTCCCCGGGCCACCGACAGAAGCCCTCTCCATAATGGCCTGCGATCTCTCTAGGCTCTCTCTCGCCACAGCGTGCCCTGGGACAGATCACTGGTGGTGTCTGCCCTACTGTCCACTCTGCCCCTTTGTCCAAGCCAGCCTCAGGGAGGGGTGGGTCACTGAGCACCTCTTTCCTTCCCTTTCCATGGAGGTGAGCGCCATGTACTGGTCTCAGGGGAGGCCAACATGGGCCAGGAAGTTCCCAGACCTCTCCCTGCTCTTACTCACTCTGGGGTGGAAGAGGACTAAGTGCATGGCGTGGCAGCAAGTGGAGATCTCTACTAGTGGGCTGATGCTTTAGGACCCACAGCTTCACGTTTCTCCTTGCTTTGGGGATCCGGGTCCTGTGGGCATAAGAGTTGGCAGGTGGAGCTTCATAGAGTTGGCCAGATATGCGTCCAATCTATGCTCAGTCTGTGGACTTGCCTTTCCCCTTAGGAATGTCCTAAGTTCTACATTTGGAAAAGGAAATATTAGGAAGTCCTTTGGCTCTGGACATGCCCCATTCCTAATGCATTATTATCAGCAACAAAGCAGATACCTGCATGACCCCATCTGAATGCTATGCTATTTCTTAATTGCTTTACAACCCAGAAGCAAGATGACTTTGATTAATGCCCTTCTCAAAAACCCTAGCACCTGACACTTAGTAGATGCTAAATAAATATTCATTGAGTTGATTTTGTCGAGTAATGGCCCAGGAATGGGATGGTCTATCTGCAAGGAAGTAAGTTCCTTATCAGAAAAGATTTAAAAAGAAAAGAAAAAAAAATCCAGAAGTTTATGGCCATGTAACAGACATGTTATGGAGGCAATTTAAATTTGAGTTCTGGTTGGATTATTGTTGTTGTTGTTGTTGTTAGGTGCCGTCGAGTCAGTATCTGACTCATAGTGACTCTCTGTACAACTGGGAAAACACTATTGTCAGTGCTTCTCTGCTGTGCATAGGGTTTTCAATGGCAGATTGATTTTTTGGAGTGGGTTGCCGGGTCCTTCTCCCAAGTCTACAGCTTCTGGTGTTCCCAGGCGGTCTCTCATCCAGGTACTAACCAGGCCCGACCCTGCATAGCTTCTGAGATCTGACAGGATCGGATGCCACAGGGCTATGGGTGCAGGTTTGGTTGGATTAGATGTCTTTTCAAACATGTGCCAGGCTTGATGTTCCGTAATCTTGTGGCTCAGGAGAGAATAAAGTAAATTCAACATGGCCTTATTGATGATAGCAATGAAAGGCTCTGGAATTCTGAGAGTTGACTCAGTTACCCCGAGAGGCCCAGGAATATCTTGAAAATCATCCTTTAAAAAGAAAATGAGCTGGAGAATACCCATTCTGCTCACCCAGACCATCTGGCATGAGAGTCGCTTGACTTCAGGCAAAAATCACACCCACCTTCTTTTATGTTCCTGTCTTAATTTGGGTTTTCCCAAAAGTAGAACCTGAGGAAAGGGCCTGGGGGTGGGTGATTTCTTTGGGAGGTGACTCCAGGAAGCAGGAGTGGGGTAGCCAGCTGGCAGAGGGCAGCAGGCAGAGAGGGCAACAGTGTGAGAGTGCACTTTGGGAACAGAGGCTGTGGTCCCCTAAGCCTACCCAAGATGCCTACAGGATCTTCCGGAATTGTCTGCACAAAGAGATAGGATTCTGGGGCACTGACCTCTGTCTTTCCTCCCCCGTTGTTGAGCTGGCACCCTGCATTTGTGGACTGGGTTTGCAACGTGCAAACAACACAACATCAGTCTGCAAGGGCGAGCTGTCCTGGATAGCACCAGCCAAAAGGAGATGTGGGGTGAGTGGAGGAAGCAAAGACACTAAAGCTGGCTGCAGCCCCAGCCTGATTGCCCCCCATTCTCCGGGGTTCCAAGCACATAGCCGGGCATGCTGATCCCAGGCCATTGCCCCACTGCTCTCCCCAAAACAGCCTCCCTTGCCAAAAACCCACATGACTCCAAGGCAAGTCCAAAACCGTGAGTTTGTGTTCAGAGTCCTTCATGACTGGATCCCATGCCACTGGTCCATCCCAACCTCTGGCTGCTCCTCTCTAGCTGGCTCCTGCCCCTTGCACCTCAGTGAATCACCTGCCCTTCCATACTCATCTCCTCCCCTACAGACTTTTGTGTTGTTGTTATTGTTGTTGTTGTTAGGTGCCGTCGAGTCAGTATCCGACTCATAGTGACCCTCTGTACAACTGGGGAAACACTATTGTCAGTGCTTCTCTGCTGTTAATAGGATTTTCAATGGCAGATTGATTTTTGGGAGGGGTTGCCAGGTCCTTTTCCCAAGCCTACAGCTTCTGGTGTTCCCAGGCAGTCTCCCATCCAGGTACTAACCAGGCCCAACACTGCTTAGCTTCCGAGATCTGACGGGATCGGATGCCACAGGGCTACAGCTGCAGGCACAGACCTTTGTACTGTGTCCTTAAAGTTTCCTTTGCTAGGAACACCTTTTATCTTCCTGTCCACACATCAACCTCCATCCTATCCATGACAGCCCAGCTGAAACACCCTTAATTCTGTGAAAGTTGCTCCTTTATGATAGCAAATTACCATGTTGTACCGCAATGTGTGTATGTGTTGGTATGCCCCCTCTTTCCCCCCCAAAAAAAGAGTCTCTTGAGGTCAGAGACAAGTTCTTAGTCCAACTGCAGGGTCTAGAATGAAGGAGATACTCAGTGGGTGCTGGCTCAGTAAATGGATGACTCTGATAGGGGCCGGTCTTCAAATCCTCTAGCCCTCAGTAGCTTCCACTTGAGAATCAAGAAGGGTATAAGGTGAATCGGAGTTTCTGGAAGGGTTTTCTGAGAAGTCTTAGGCTCACAACACACTTCTAAAGAATGTTCCCTGAGGCCTAATGGGTTTGGAAGATGCTCTGTCCTCGGCTCCCTCTGGGAATTACTTGTGTTCTCTGGCTGTACAAAGAACACAGCTCTATTTAAGCCCACAATGTGCAGACTAATTCAGCTCCAGAAAGCTTGTTGTTGTTAGGTGCTGTGGAGTCAGATCCAACTAGTAGTGACCCTATGTATAACAGAACAAAACACTCCCCAACACTGTGCCATGTCCGGTACTATGTCAGTGCTTCTCTGCTATTCATAGGGTTTTCAATGGCTGGTTATTTCAGGATTATTTCAAGACTGGGTTGCCAGGTCCTTCTCCCATTTTGGTGGTGCTGGGGATTGAACTCAGGGCCTCAGAGTAGGAAACAGAATATCAAGGGAGGCACATGTGTAGGTAGTATGAGCCTAGAGATGCCTTTGATTCACTTTCAGCTGAAGACTTCTGTAACCATGGTCACTTTCTGACCAATCTGAGCATAACAAACTCACTTGATTCAGAAAAAAATGTTGCCTCAGAGCTCTCCAAGGTGAGGAGTCAGTGAACTTGCTGCCATGACCGGGGTCATTCAAAAAGCATGAATGATCTCCAAAAGAATGGATGAACTCTGAGATGATACCTGAATTTGCATGAATGCACATGGATTCCTCTGTAAGGACTTAGTGATTTCAACCTAAGGGGAGCTGCAAGTCCCCGAAGACTAAGAACTTCTGGTTCCCATGATGGTCTGTTAGGAGTACAGTTAAACCCCATCAAGTCAAGGAGGAGGAAAGCAGTGAGTCTGGGGACCCCGTCCCCATTGCTGGAATTCTGACTCCAGTGCACTCATTAGAGAAATATCTGCATGTTGACCTTTGCCCCACACCTGACCTCTTCATACCCTCACTGCTTTATCTGCCAGTTGGGAACCACACAGTATCATAAAGATGTCAGTTAGTAGTAATATGATACCTAGCCAAATTATCCACCATTGAAAAGGCAGGAAGAAGCTGGGCACAGTGGTAAATGCCTATAATCCAGTCCCTCAGGAAGCTGAGGCAAGAGGATCCTGAGTTTCAGGCCTGGCAGCCTGCATAACTTAGCAAGACCCTGTCTCAAAATAAAAAATAAAAAGTGGGTGGGGTTGGGGTATGGCTCAGTGGTGGAGCACTTTCCTAGCATGCATGAGGACCTGGATTTAACCTCTTAGTACTGCTAAACAAAACAACAACAACTACTACTACTACTACTACTACTACTACTACTACTACTATTACAAACCAGAAAATCCTAACTTGTTGGTTTAAGTAGAAGAGAGAGAGACGTTTCATATTTGATTGAGATCAGGAATATTGCGCTAGCAAACCTGTAGCCTATACTTTAAGCCATTTCCAATTTTCACAACCATCTCCAGCTTGGCATGCGGCTCGCCACCCTTGACCTCTGACAAGTTTACCATTCCTGGGGCCCTGACTGTGTTTTTGCTGTGTCCTGCTAGGGGTTCTGCATCCTCTGCTCAGGCCAAGCCATCAATGACACCTTTGCTGTGCAGCATCAAGATGCCCCTTGGACACTGTGGCCATGGTACAGGTTGCAGGGCTAGATATTGGTGGGCAGTGGAGGGCTGGGTTTTCTGCACTAGGAAGGAGGTGACCAATTCAGTCTGGTCACAGACTCCAAAAAGAGAGTCCTTAAGACATACCCAGCTACTGCAGTGTGACCAAGTGAAAGCTCATAGTGTCCCCCGTTCATGTTAGTGGTACTCCTCTGTACATCAGGTCAAGGCACTCACCTGGCAGGTGAACACATCTCTTTCATGGGAAGCTGGTGCCATTCACTGCCAACATCTGCAGATTTGCTCCTGGTTCCCACCTTCTCCCTCCTTGAGTTTATTCAGTTTCAGACTTACATCTCCATTTCTGCACCCCTCTTCCCCCCTAGATCTAATACCAGTTTAGCTTCTCAGGCCTGAACCTGGGCATCACTTTCAATACCATCTACCCCTGCCTTTTAGTTCTTGCTTCACCCAGTGACAAGTGCCTGCTATGGCCTCAGCTCATAGCATTACATAGCAGAGTTTGGTGGATAGCCAAACTTCCTTGCTAGAGGTATCAGAACGAAATCTTTTGCCAATCCGGCCCCTCAGTAGCTCTCTGTCTGCTTTTCCTACCTTGCCTCCCCTTTGCAGGTGTCATACCAGCTAGGCTGGTTTCTTCGCTGCTCCTGGAATTAGCCAAGCGCCCCCTCTGTGAAGTATCTGCAATGCTCCCCTCCATGCCCTACCTGCCTCTCTCTCCATCACATAGCTTCACAGCACTTACACCCACCTACCCTGGGATGCTTGGCTTATTCATTGACTAGCCCTCTCCTCCCACTGGAATCTAAGCTCCACAGGGACAGAGATTTCTTTTTGTTCACAGCTACAGCCCATCAGGGCTGGGATTTAGCTCACTTGGTAGAACGCCGCTTTGCTGTCTCTGAGGTCCGGAGTTCCATTCCCAGCACCGCATAAATGGGAGACGGACATGGCAACCCACTCCCGAGGCAATCCTGAAACAGTCAGCCATTGAAAACCCTATGAGGGTCGCTATGAGTTGGATACGACTTGATGGCACCTAACAACAACAACAACGGCCCATCATAGGCACGGTCCCTGGAATAGAGTAGTATTAAAGAACCCTTAGTGGAATGAGTGAAGGGACACCCCTGAAACCTCACAGAGGTGCTTGGGGGAGGCCCCAGCTCCAACTTAGTCTCTGATCCCATTCCTGCTCCCCAGGAGACTTCAGACTCTCCACAAGAGCAGGGGCTGTGGCCAGGCTCTGACAACTCCAGCCCCTGCTGCCTCATTTACTTCCTTCTCAACAATGTCCATGGGCTGGGATTTAGCTCAGTTGGTAGAGCACTGCGTTGCAGTCTCTGAGTTCCCGAGTTCAATTCCCAGCACCCCCAAAAATGGGAGAAGGATGTGGCAATCCACTCCCAAGGCAATCCTGAAACAGTCAACCATTGAAAACCCTATGCAGGTCTCTGTGAGTCGGATACCGACTCGACGGCGCCTAACAACAATAACAACAACAGCAATTTCCACAGTCCCTACATACTTGTCTATCCCTTTATTTTCCCCTCTACACTCAGCTTCATGCTCTGGAACATGCCATGGAGATAGGGACTGGTTACACTTTGTGTTCCTGCAGCCCAGGACAATGTCGGGCACAGAGCAGTCATTTATAGGAACGCTTATGCAAGGAAAGAAGGGAGGGAGGGAAGGCGACCCAGCTCCACCTTTGCTGCTCAGACCATTCAGGGAGATGCTTTTATGAGGCTTCAGCTTGGCTTTTCAATTTGGCCTCAGTCCTGAATGCCACTTTCTAATCCTCTCATCTCTCTGGTTTCCATTTCACCCTCTCGCCTCGTAACTCCTGCAAGCTCCCCAAATCCTGGGCTTGGGTTGGTTTCCCAAACCTTCACTTAACCAGGGGGGTTTAGACAATGGATACTAAGATCACTTGACCACCTAACAGCCTAGCAGAGCTGTACCCAGACCTTTTAATGGCAAAACCCAAAAACCTATAGAAGATTCCTTCCATATTTTCTTAGATACTTGCAGATAATCTATGCATATCTTCCCATATATATTAAATAATCTTTAGATACATATAATACCTAATACAATGTAAATAGGTACTCAGGAGGAATCTGTACATGGACCAGGGGGAAGTTATTTGAACAGAAGCACTGCCTGGTTTAAAGTCAAGAAAGGAGTGCATTCCAATTGTATCCTTTCACTGTACCTCTTCCATCTCTATGCAGGGCAAATAATTTGAGAAGCTGGACTTTATGAAGAAAATCATGGCATCAAGATTGGAGGAAGACTCTTTAACAACCTGCATTATGCAGATGACATAACTTTGCTTGCTGAAAGTGAAGAGGATTTGAACCATTTACTGATGAACACAACCTTCAGTATGAATTGTGTCTCAACATGAAAAAAACAAAAATCCTTACAACTGGGTCAGTAAGCAACTTCATGACAAATGGAGAAAAGGTTAAGGTTGTCCAATATTTTGTTTTTCTTAGTTCTACAGTCAATATTCATGGAGGCAGCAGTCAAGAAATCAAAAGACACATCTTACTGGGAAAAGCTGTTGCAAAACACTTCTTTAAAGTGTTGAAAAGTAAAGACATCATCTTGAAGACAAAGATTGCCTGACTCATGCCATGGTATTTTCAGTTGCATCATATGCTTGTGAAAGCTGGATGGTGAATAAGAGAGACAGGAGAATTGATGCTTTTGAATTATGGTGCTGAAGACAAACAATGAATATACCATGGACTGTCAAAAGAACCAATAGATCTGGCCTGGAAGAAGTGCAACCAGAGTGTTCCTTGGAAGCAAGGATGGCTAGACTGTGTGTTAAATATTTTTGATATATTGTCCAATCCCTAGAGAAGGACATCATGTTTGGAAGAGTGGTGGGTCAGAAAAAAAAAATGGAGGCCCTCAACTAGATGGATTGACACAGTGGCTGCAACAATCGGTTTAAACATAAAAAAGATTGTGTGCTTGGCATAGAATTGAGAAGTGTTTCATTCTGTTATACAAAGGGTTGCTATGAATTAAACCTGACTCAAAGACGCCTAACAATAACAACACAATGTAAATACCATGTAACTATTATCACACTTTGGGAGAAGGACCTGGCAACCCCCTCCCAAAAATCAATCTGTCATTGAAAACCCTATGAATAGCAGAGAAGCACTGACAATAGTGTTTCCCCTGTTGTACAGAGGGTCGCTATGATTCGGATACTGACTCAACGGCACCTAACAACAACAACAACAATTATCACACTGCATCATTTAGAGAATAAGGAAAAAGTCTGTACAGAGTTTAAACAAGTCTAGACATGGTTTTTTCAAAAAATTTTTTCATTTGTGATTAGTTGAACCTGTAGATGTGGAACCCACAGATATGGAGGACTGACAGGATTATTCAACCTGTACCGCCCTCCAAAAATATAACAGGTTAGAGTTCCCTCAAAGGAATTTTAGGTAACTTGTGGGAGGTTATTTTATTAATCAACAAGTTGTTCAAGAAGGAGAACAATCCTGTTGTGAAGCCAGGTCTCAGTAGTAGTTGTTAACAGCTGCCAAGTGAGTACTGCATTCGGGGTCCTTTCTATGTCATCTCTATAATCCTTATCACCATCCTACCACCCAATTTTATAGATGAGCAATGTGGCCACTGCTCTAAGACTAAGCTGGTTCACTGGACTCCAACATCCAGGCCTCTGGCCACTCTCTGATGGCCTCTGTGAAGTCCAGTACAGACAGGCCCTGACCTATCATTGTATGGCTCTTCTGACTTCATGATGGTATAAAAGTAATACACATTCAGTAGAAAATGTGCTCTGAAGTTTTCCTGGGCAGGTGACAGGGAGTTTGACATCCTCACACAATGCCTCTGGGCAGGGACAAGGAGCTGCAACTCAGTCAGCCGTGTTGTCGCCAGGGAAAGCCCCCAGCACTACACAGCGTGCTGTGCTGCTAAGCTGTGATGCCAGTAAGTTAGGTGGAGTCAATGAGTTTTCCACTTAGGCTCTTTTCCCTTACGATGGGTTCATAGGGATGGAACCCTGTCATAAATTGAGGTGCTCCTGTAGTCACTAGCAGAGCTGCGGCAGAGAGCAGCCTGCCTGAAGCACAGTGGCCTTCACACCCAGATCCCTCAGCAAAAGCCACCCACAGTGGCTGTGTCAAGGGGCCCCAAAGCCCTGCCTGATCTGTGCTTTTATACACTAACCTTTGAAAACCCAACACAGTATCTTTCATCCTCTGAATTTCTCAGGCTCATGACTCGTGGTTCATTGGGTTTCATGTTTTGATTGTGTCTTAGAATAGCAACTCTGTTCACCAGACCCTGAGACTTCTATTTGTGGGAAATCTCTCTGATCTAAAAATAAAGGAACCTGGACAGGCCACTCAAAATAAGGAAAAAACCCATAAGTGAACAAAACAGATATCTAAAATAGCCAGCATGAATAGTAGGCAAAGAAGTAAAAATGAAATAAACTTCCTTTCTCTTCTATAAAAGTAGAAAAGTCAGGAAGGCAGGGAAACAGGATTCTCAATGATTGGAAAAGGAAGAGTAGGTAGGGAATTACATTTTGGAAATTAACCCAGATAATCTATTTTGAGACAGTTACACTGTCCATTCATAGGTGTGAAACCAAGTCAGGGTCTTTAAGTAACATTTGTAATAATGTAATAGTGGAAAACAGTAACCTTCTTCTATTACATCCTTGGGAAGAAATATTATGCACCAATTAACATTACATTAAATAATAACATTATAAAACCCAAATATTAAATAATGATAACATTGTAAAATATGGATGTTTTACATACATGGAAGGAGCCATGTTTTGAATTATGTGATCAAAAACTTGAAGGATAAACATATAGGAAACTTTCTAAAATGTTAACAGTGCTTTAGACTCTGTGAGTGTCTTGGATGGGTTCTTTATCAATCTCTTTCTATTATACATTTTACATTTTACAAGATTTCAAAAGGGACTCCTATGAGATTCATACTGGAAAAAATAGATTTAATTTTTTAAAAACTCAGAATTTACTGGCAAGGCACACTAGACCTTTATACAACTTAGTTCAGGTCTCTCAAAAGATTCCAAACACAGTATTTGTTCTTTTCTCAGAAGGTCACGTTCTCATCTATGGAAAACTTTTCATTCTTGCCACTTATCCATATTCAAACCATGCCTTAAGGACCTTCCAAAATCCCACCGTGCCAAGTCATTTATAAACATCTATAGAGCATCAGCGAACCAGTTCCAGTAAAAGCAGAAAGGAATAAACAGAAGCTGTGCCCTTGAGAAGTTCGGGTCAGCTGGGGGAAATCAATGCTCAAATAAACAAACAAGAAATAATGACATGCTGGGACAAATGCACTCCCAGGGCTCTGTGCTGTGGACCTGCTCTTGAGTAAGCCTCAGAAGGCTCTGCCACCAGCATACCTGGATGCCAGAAAGCACAGCAAGTGAGCCAGGGCCAGGAAGCTACATGATCTTCGCCAGGGAAAGGGGAGAACCTGGAAAGGCAAAAAGAAGGGCAGTGAGCGCAGAGGCAAGTGTGCGGGAAGCGCATGCGGGCTTCAGAGGAAGGGAAGAGTCGCAGCCGCAGGACAGTAGATGTAGTGCGCTAGGAAGACAGAAGGAGGCTACAGAGCTTATGACCATGTTCAGGAGACTCGTGAGGACTTTGTTTGCCTATGGGGACCCACTGTCCATCTGGCCTTTGGAGACTACAGTCAAGGAGAGGCAAGAGGCAGGGAATGTCAGCAGGCGAAGACCTGAAGAGTGAAGCAGCAACTGCAAACATCTAGACCAGGGCAACAGCCCAGAGGGATGCCTGCCACTCTCCCTGACTCCAAAGCCACATCAGGACAAGGCCAGGCATGGGGGCCATTCCTTCATTCTGCCAAGCCAGGCACTCGCAGGAGATGTATAGAGTACCTCTGAGGAATGAGCACCAATCTCTCAAAGGGGGCTCTAGTTCCTAAGGATAATAGACAAACTCCAAAACACAGAAAGGTTCAAGGAAAGACTAAAGACCAGATTAAAGAAGAATCGATGTCAGATTTCTCAGAACTTTTAATGAGCTAATGTTTAGTGTAACTCTCCAAATGAGGACTATTACCCATATTATTTTGTCTTTCCATAAATTACTCATGCCCTTTGGAATGCAGCTTGGAAAATGCTACCATGTGTCCCCACATGCCATGTGGTAGCATGGGGAGGGGCTATAGAAACAGGGTCTGGTATAGAAATTCATTCACAGAACAAAGACCCCAAAGCACCTATAAGGTAACCTTTCAAGGAGGGCTTGTTGAAGCAGGCAGCCCCTGTGGTCCTGATGTCCACATCTCAAAAGACACCAGCCTATGGGGAACTGACTCTGGTTGCACTCAGTTACCATCCACCGTGGATGGCTTCTTCTAGCATACAGACTTAGCCCAGTTCCTAACAGTGGCATCCACATGCTTGTCATTTACTCTTGCACTCCTGAACCAGTTCTATGCCCCAACCATCTGAGCCTCTACACCCCACTAGTTTCCACATCCTCTGCTGTCTTTCTTTCTTCCTCCCTTTCATACCTTCCAACCGCCAGTTCTGTGCCATGCACTGCTGAATTCCAAGATGGGATGTTTTACCTTATCCCTAGTTGACCTGCTATTCCTTATGTTTAAAACTGGGAAATCTCAAAGACTCTAAACTCAGATGCAATTTTCTCTTCCTTTAAAAAGGTCCATGTGCGTCACTGAAGTTTGTGTATTGCTCCTGACTAGCAGAACATAAATTCACCTCTTCATTGTGACCCTGATATTTGTGGAAAAATATTGTCCCCAAATGCCATTAGTAGCAACTCCTCAATCCATCCTCCCTGACACCTAGTCAATGATTCCCCAGCTCCAATTCATCACATTGGACATAATGCAAAAATTGAATTAAAACATCTCAGGGAAGGAAGAATACAGATTATGACACAGGATGTGGTTAGCGTTGTGAAAGGCAACACCAGAGCAGATGAACTTGAAACGTTTAAGGAGGAAATTACTTTTGGTGGGAGGGGGAGGATGACCCCAACCTTGGGGTCCAAGTGTTAGCAATGCAGCTTTGTAACAGATAGCTTCCTGCCCGGGGTTGATGTATGCCTTGTCACGTAGCGACAATGAATGGCCCAAGCCTTCTCCATCAAATGTGCTTTTCACTATGATAAAGTATCCTGTCATCCCAGGGGGAAGCCAGTCCTGTGTCCTATCCTGGGATGCCCCCAAAGGTAAAGTAATGGGAGCCCAGGCTGGAAAAAATACCACTGCTGTTCTGCAAATCACAGAAGCAAAGGTATAGGGGAGTCTGGCTCGTCATTTCAGGCTCAGGACCTAGGACAGCTCCTGGCACAGCAGTTAAGTGCCATAGAGTCCAGTCCCACTCTGTAGCAACGCTGTGAACAGATAAAGAGACACTTCCCAGCACTGTGCCATGCCCAGCACTATGTCAGTGCTTCTCTGCTATTCATAGGGTTTTCAGTGACTGGTTTGGGGGGCATTGTTTTGGGAGTGGGCATCCAGGCCCTTCTCCCATTTTTGCGGTGCTGGGGATCAAACCCAGGGCCTCAGAGAGCACAGAGAAGCTCTCTACCAACTGATCTAAACTCCAGTGGGTGCTTAATATGTGGCTTCAGTGGATGGAAGGATGGATCAATGGATGGATGGCATGCCAGGATCAGCAGATGCCAGTACTAGAACTACTACCTTTAGGACTGCTAACCATAAAGTAGCAAACTTCGACAAACAGTCCAGGCACATTTTTTGTATGGATGATTTAATTTGACCCTCTCAGCAATGGGGTGAAGTGGGCACTATTATTACTTTTCTCTTTTTAAAGACAAGGAAGACTAGGGGTCATAACCTGGTCAAAATTATAGATCTAGGAAGTCATTGTAGCTGTCTCCCACCTGTATTTGGTGACAGAGAATATTAATGGGAAAGTGATCGAGGCTACTCAAGCAGTCCTGATATGGATTTTGTTTTATATTCTGCTTTTTCTGTTGTTTATTTATTCTATTTCCTCACTCATTCATTTCATATTTGTTATTGCCTACCCAGAGACAAGCATAAAGCCTGAGACACAGTAAGGGAATAGGAAGATATGCTGAACACATTAATGAGCAAAGTACTGAGGAGTAACCTTTGCTGGAGACTTGCTCTGCACTAGACATTGTGCTAGGTGAATTACATTGTGGACTTATTTAATTCTTATAACAATCTCAGACATGTTCTGTACATTTTCCCCATAAGAAAAGGCAATGAGCATGGGCGCCTCTATATGGTTTCCCTATCACAACCACTGAGTCCAGTTGCTCCACAATGTAGACTACAGTTGAAGAAGGGGACTCTGGCAGGGAACTCCCTGGGTTTTCAGGCTGCTGCTGCCATTTTGAAGCTGTCTTCAACCTCAAGCACATCTACCTCTATTGCCTTGCTTCCTCAGCTTTAAGAGAGATGTGATGATAACAATGACACCTGCCTCACGGTGTGGTATGGAGTTCAAGTGAAGACTGATACAAATGGAAAGAAAATCTGGGACAAGGTAAATGAAATTACAAAATGATACCATTAATATCACACACAAGTAAAATTATTCCTAAGATCATTCAAAAGTAACCAGAGCAGTAGATTGACAGGGAACTGCTGGAAAGTCAAGCCAGATTCAGAAGAAGGCATAGAACCAGAGACATCATTGCTGACATCAGATGGTCAAAAGCAGAGAATACTAGAAAAATGTCTATTTATGTCTTATTAACTATGCAAAGGCATTTGAATGTGTTGATCACAACAAATTATGGATACCAATGTGAAGAACGGGAATGCCTGGATACTTCATGGTACTCATGAAGAATCCATACATGGACTAGGAGGCAGTTGTTAGAACAAGGAAGCACTGCTTGGTTTAAAGTCAGGAACAGCATGTGACAGAGCTGTATCATTTCACTGCACCTCTTCAATCTCTATGCTGAGCAAATAATCTGGGAAGCTGGACTTTATGAAGAAAATTGTGGCATCAGATTGGAGGAAGACTCATTAACAACCTGCGTTATGCAGATGACACAACTTTGCTTGCTGAAAGGGAAGAAGATTTGAAACATTTACTGATGAAGATCAAAGAAAACAACCTTCAGTATGGATTGCACCTTAACATTAGGAAAACAAAAAGTCCTTACAATGGAGTCAGTAAGCTGTTGCTGTTTTTAGGTGCCACTGAAACAGGCCCAACTCATAGTGACCCTATGTACAACAGAATGAAACACTAGCTGACATCATGCCATGCCTGGCATGATTGTCAGCGATTCTCTGCTATTCATAGAACTTTTCAATGGCTGATTATTTTAGGAGTGGACTGCTGGGTCCTACTCCCAAGCCTACAGCACTCAGTATTCCCAGATGGTCTCCTATCCAAGTACTAACAAGGCCTGACCCTGCTTAGCTTCCAAAATCTGATGAGACTGGATGCCAGGGTGGTATGGCTATAGACAAGTCAGTAAGCAACTTCATGAAAAATGGAGAAAACATTGGTGTTATCCAAGATTTTGCTTTACTTGGTTCTATAATCAACACCCATGGAAGCAGCAGTCAAGAAATCAAAAACATGCATTGCATTGCTGTTGCAAAAGACCTCTTTAAAGTGTTGAAAAGTAAAGATGTCACATTTAAGACACAGGTGTGACTGATGGTGCCATGATATTTCCAGTTGCATCACATGTGAAAGCTGGACAGTGAATAAAGAAAATGGGAAGAATTGACAGTTCTCAATTATGGTGATAGAGATGAATACTGAATATACCATGGACTTCTGAAAGAATAAACAGATCTATCCTAGAAGAAGGGCAACCAGAGTGCTCCTTGGAAGCAAAGATAACCAGACTGTGTCTTAACATATTTTGGACATGTCAAGAGGGACCAATCCCTGGAAAAGGATATCATGTTTGGGAAAGTTGCAGATCAATGAAAAAAAGGAAAACCCTCAATCAGATGGATTGACACAGTGGCTGCAACAATGTTATTAAACATAAAAAAAGATGGTGTGTGTGGCACAGCATTGGCAAGTGTTTCATTCTGTTATACATAGGGACTCCAAGAGTCAGACCTGACTCCATGCTCCTAAGAACAACAAACATTTAGTATGTGAATCTACCTGTCTAGCTTAAAAGACCACTATTTTTATATTGAGCTTAATTCTGTAGATACCTATAGAGAGAACTGACATCTTTAGGATGTCTTGTTGTTGTTGTTAGGTGCCGTCGAGTCGGTATCCGACTCATAGCGACCCTCTGAACAACAGGGGAAACACTATTGTCAGTGCTTCTCTGCTGTTCATAGGGTTTTCAATGGCAGATTGATTTTTGGGAGGGGGTTGCCAGGTCCTTCTCCCAAGCCTGCAGCATCTGGTGTTCCTAGGCAGTCTCCCATCCAGGTACTAACCAGGCCCGACCCTGCTTAGCTTCCGGGATCTGATGGGATCAGATACCACAGGGCTATGGCTGCAGGCTTAGGATGTCTAGGCTTCTTAATTCAAGAGCCTGTCAGACCCTCCTATTTGTTCAGGGCTTTATTTTCTACTTCCAGAATATTTTAAAGTGTTCTTCATGTAGCTCTTGCATGATTTTTGTTAAGATTATTCTCAGGTACTTTTATATTTTATATTAGTATAGTAAATAGGTTTGATGTTTCATTGGTTGTAAATTGATTTCAGTATATTTGCCTTGTCCCTTTACTCTTAGTATATTTCATTCTATTCAAATTTTATAGGCATTGATCATGTTATCTGAAAATAGCAATAGTTTCATCTTTCTCCCTAATTTTCATACCTCCAATTTCTTTCTCTTGTGTAGTCACATGGGCTAGTATCTCTAGCACAATGTCCAATAACAGTGTTGACAGCAAATGCTCTTGCCTCTCATTCCTCTTTATCTGAATGCCTCCATTGTTGCCTTAGCAAGCATGATGCTGGATTTTGAATGAAGATAATTATATTTAACCAAATAAAAAAGTACACATCAATGATAATTTTACTATGAAAACATTTTTTAAATGTTAAATTTTTCCCAATGCTATTTCACCTTCTATCAAAATGATCACATGCTTGTTCTCCTTAGAGCAATTATTCAGATGAAAAAATATTATAGATCTGCTAATGTTATGTTCCAGAACAAATTCCATTTGATCATGGAATTTTCTTATAATGCATTACCATACTCTATTTGCTAATATTTTATTTAGGATGTCTGCCTTATAGTCTTACAGTTTTCTATTTTGAAGCACTCTTCATTGAGTTTTGGCAGCACTACTCTGCTTCAATTCAACAGAACTTTGAAATTTTCCTCCTTTTTCTATCTGAGCTGCACATATTAAAGGGTTATCAGGAATTAGTCAGGGGTAGAGCATGTGGGGATAGAAGGAGGAGGGGGTATATTGAAGGCACAAATGTAAGGAACAAATATCAGTGTGTGAAAAGAACCCTGAGCCTGGAGCCACTTTCTCAGCCCCCATCTGGCACCTTGGGAGAAGGACCTGGCAACCCACTCCCCAAAAAACAATCAGCATTGAAAACCCTAGAAATAGCAGAGAAGCAGTAACAATACTGCTTCGCCTATTATATGTAGGGTTGCTGTGAGTCGGACACTGACTTCGACAGCACCTAACAACAACAACATCTTGCACCTTAATTCATGGTAATTTACCATATCAGTAGCACGTTTTACTTCTTCAGCAAAATTGTGAGACCTGATATTTGGCCCCGAGAAGACATCGCTGAATTAAACTCTAGTGTATGCTGGTAGAAAGAGCTGGACCAGGGCCTCTCCCTAATAAATTAAGTCATTCACACATTTGTTCTGTCACTCACTTGTCTAACATGAAGCCTATCAGCAAGAGCTGCAAAAATAAGATATAATCCCTGCTTCCAAGATCTTAGATTAGAGCATCAAGGAAGAATAGTAAGCCTACTCCTAATCTGCATGACAAATTAAGCCACTAGGTGGACTTGTTCTTTTCCAACTGCACAACCATTTTCCCCACAGATGTTTCTTAAATCTCTACTGCCTGCCAGCCAAAGCTCCAAGATAAAATCAGACAATGAGAAGCATTACGGGGATGAGTTGGAGGCAGCAGCACTTGCTGAGTTTTACAAGTATTTCTGGTAGACCTAGAGCTTCGGGGTCATCGTGTACTCTCTGCTAATGCCTTTCTCCAAGATCTCTCCTTGGAATGAAATATGCTCAGGTGTCATCAAGCTCTGTCGGAAATGAAATGGCTCCCAGGGGCTCTGCACCTCCCAGAGTATTTAAGAATCTGAACTCTCAGAGAATAAGAGCATGTTCTTGGGTGCACAGTAGGTGCTTGCTTAAAAATGACTCCCCAGCTCATGTTCTGACATTCTGCAATTTGGATCTCGAGTTTGAACAAGGAATATGCTGCACTATGTAATACAAGAGACAATACCACTTTCTTTAAAGGCACATCATGAGGCCACAGTACCCCCTTCCTTAGGAAACTTGTGAGCGTAATGACATAAGACAAGAACTGAGCACTGACTCTGTACTTATACTGTGTTTTGGAAGATAATTTCTCACTTCTTTTTCATGTTATGTCTGTTAGGTGCTATCTAGTTGTGTCTAACTCATAGCGACCCTCATAGGGTTTTCAATGGCAGATTGTTTCGGGATTGCCTTGGGAGTGGGTTGCCACATCCTTCTCCCATTTTTGCAATGCTGGGAATTGAACTTGGGACCTCAGAGACTGCAGGGCAGCACTCTACCAACTGAGCTAAATCCCAGCCCCTTCTTTTTCATAGGAACCTTTTCTGGCAATACCACTATTACCTATTTTCTATAATAAGATTTTTATTTTTGAATAGTGTTAGATTGACAGAAAACTTACAAAGGTACTATGAAAGTTCTTATGTAACCACATCTGCTTTTCCGTAGTGCTGATATGTGACATTGCTATGGTATGTTTGTTACAATTGGTGTTATTATTAATTAAAGTCACACATCATGCACATTATGCCAGGTTTTCCATTACTTTTCTTCTTTTTCTGTTTCAGGATCCCATTCCGGAGCCCATGTTATCCTTAGTTGTCACATTCCTTAGGTTTCTCTAGGCTGACTGTCCCTTGGACTTTGCTTGTGTTTGATAACCTTGCCAGTTTTAGGGACAGGCCAGGTAGGTTACAGTGTCTCTCAAACTGGGGTTGCATGGTGTTTTCCTCACAATAGGACTGGGCTTATGGGTACAGGGGAGGTAAAATGCCACCCTCATCACATCCTGTCAGGAGTGCATGCTAGTGATGTGACTATCACTGTTGCTGTTGACCATGACGGCCTGGCTGAGGCCCTGCTTCTCAGAGTTCTCCATTGTGATGCTGCTCTTCCTTTTCCTCCTTTACCTACTGGACTAATTGGAAGGAAGTTTCTACGCATGGCCCATACTGCTCTGCTTCCCGGAGGGGGCATGTCTAGGCAGGTTACCTAGAATTCTCCTGCACTGGAGCTTTGTCTAGAAGCAATATTCCTCAATAGGGATGAGCAGGCCCAATGTCCAAATATTGATTTCTAATTTGCGTCCCACTAAAGGAATTAGGGTCTCTAGAGAAATGGCTGGGCTGGGATCTAGCTTAGTTGGTAGAGCGCTGCTCTGCCATCTCTGAGGTCCTGGGTTCGATTCCCAGCACTGCAAAAATGGGAGAAGGACCTGGTAATCCACTCCCAAGGCAATCCCGAAAATAGTCAGCCACTGAAAACCCTATGAGGGTTGCTATGAGTTGGACACGACTCCATGGCACCTAACACCACACAGAGCAATAGCTGATTCTAGGTTCAAACCAGGGACGATAAAGATGAGCCTGGAGCATCTTGGAAAGGTAAGTAGGTGGTGAACAGCCCCCCACACACATACACAGAGGAATGGAAATATATTAAAGGGCCAAAGGACCCCACTGGGACACCAATGGTCACAGGACAGGCAATCTGAGTAACAAAATAAATCATGTAAGATTAGATTGCAAGCCAAAGTATAAAACAAATATCCATGAGTTGATACTGGCATAAATAAATGATTTTACTACCTATATTTAAAGATGAGGACCTATGGCTCAGCAAGGGTCAGTCACTTGCCCATGATCACACAGCAACAGAGGTATGGATTCAGACCTATACAGTCAGACCCTGGAAACAAATGCTCATAAAGATATGCTACACACACGGCATCCTATGCTCCTGGAGATAATGGCGCACAGTGTTTAGGAAGGCAGAGTATGAGGAAGCTTTCAATAAACGTCAGCGATTGTAACACACTGGAATTATCATTGTTGGGTATCCCCGCCCTGCAGTGTGCTTCTCATAGGTACTGTGTCAGCTCCAGGCCTCCCTCGTTCCGTTTGTTCCCTCAGTGGCAATGACCTTCCTTCACTCTCTCATTTCAATCCAACTCATCTTTCGAGGCTCAGGTGACTCTCTGCTGACTCCTGCCCAGGGTGACTGTTAGCATGACTGTGTCAGCACCTCACCAGGATGCCTTGCTACCTACTGATGGTCTTCAAGGGCTCAGACCTCCAGTTCACCAGGCCCCAGGAGGGCAGGGACGATGACCGCCCACAGCAAGCACTGGGTACATTCCCACTGCATGCGTGCGTGAATCAGTGTGTGAATGAACGAACAAATGAAGGTGCTTGAGCTTCCTGAGTGCCCAGCCCAGGGCTTAAGCCACAGCAGGTGCTTCCTGCATGCTTGCTGAATTAGTAGATGAATGAATGAGTCAGCCTCCTTGCAGAAACCTAACTCTACAGGAGGAACAGATACCACCAGGGTTTCCTGTGATAGCCTCTGATGCCCGCCTGGGCAGAGTCTCCAATGCTCCTGATCTGGGGGTGGGAGACAGCTGTCCATCAGCCCCCTGCCTGCTCCCCTGGCAGCCCTCTGTACCATGAGGGCCCTGTGCTTTCTCCCTGGCCTCAGATACTCCCAATCAATTGGGATTGCTGTTGTTAGGTGCCATCGAGTTGGGTCCTATGCATAGTGACCCTATGTACAACAGAACAAAACACTCCCCAACACTATGTCAGTGTCTCTCTGCTATTCCTAGGGGTTTCAATGGATGATTATTTCAGGATTGTTTTGGGAGTGGGCTGCCAGGTCTTTCTCCCATTTTTTGCAGGTGCTAGAGATGGAACCCAGGACCTCAGAGCGTGCAGAGCAGCGCTCTACCAGCTGAGCCAAACCCCAGCCCCAAGCAATGGGGAAGAGGAGAGCAAAGTGCCCAAGCTGAATTCAGCCTAAACCGTGGGGGTCCAGGTACCCTGTGGGGACCACCATCCAAGCCAGGCCGGGCAGCCAGCGGGAGAGTGGAGCCCACCGCAGGGTGTCCTTCTTACTGGTTCCACCGGCAACCACAGTCCTGTCAACTACTGGAGGCAGACGTTCTCAAAGGCTGAACAGCATGCCAGATGCTTCTCAGGCCTGATACCACGCACACCCCACCACTTCCGGTGAGGCCATGGCCCCCATCTCCTTCTTGCCGATCAGGACACAGAGGTAGAGAAAGGGAAAGGCATTGTCCAGGAGCCAGCAGTTTGCTAAGCAGACCTGAGCCCCTGAGCCCAAGCCCGGAAGCCACAGTTCTAGGGTTCTTGGCTTTCTGCAGTTCGCAGACCTCTGCAGGGTGCCCCATTTTCCAGTCCCCCACCCTCTGCCAGCCTCTTGCATCCCTCTCAGCTGTGTAATGCTGTGGCAGAAAGATCAGTCAGACAGGGATCTTCCCGCAGCCTCGCCTCGCCTACCTCTCCCACCTTCAATCTCACAGGGCAGGAGCTGAGGTTTTCCGTGGGCTGTGTGGCACTTAGTGGCCCCAAAGCGCATTGGTTGATTGGTTGGGTCATTGGCTTCTAGTCATTTTCTGGGACTATTTCTTCCTCTGGAGTCGGTAGCTGCTGTGTGGCTGTGTAATGTGATCTACTGGAAATGACACGGAATCCAAAGCAAGTACTTCATAATTTTGGTGACTTAATCCTCACGGTAATGGGACCCACAGTCCACCTCCTGTTGTTGTTGTTGTTGTTAGGTGCTATCAAGTCGGTATCCAACTCATAGCAATCCTCATAGGGTTTTCAATGGCTGACTGTTTTCGGGATTGCCTTGGGAGTGGACTTCCAGGTCCTTCTCCCATTTTTGCAGTGCTAGGAATGGAACTTGGGACCTCAGAGTGTAGCGCAGCGCTCTACCGACTGAGCTAAATTCCAGCCCACAGTCCACCTCCTAGGTTTGTCAAATACACACCACAGTGATTCACTGAGGTCTGAGTCTGGATGAGGAACCCACAGCCCACAGCTGGAGGCAGAGGCATAAGCCAAAGCCTTCCGGTAACTATGGTAAAGACAAGAATTCAGGCCCACCAGGGGCTGTGGACTCCAGGTGGTTGTTGTTGTTAGGTGTCATTGAGTCAGGTCTGACTCATAGCGACCCTGTGTGCAACAGATGAAACACTACTCAACACCATGCCATGCCTGGGACTATGTCAGTGCTTCTCTTCTATTCATAGGATTTTTGATGGCTGATTGTTTTGGGAGTGGACTACTAGGTCCTTCTCCCAAGCCTACAGCACCTGGTGTTCCCAGGCGGTCTCCCATCCAGAAACTAACCAGGCCCGACCCTGCTTAGCTTCCGAGATCCGACGGGATCTGATGCCACAGGGCTACAGCTGCAGGCAAGCTAGGATATACAGGCAAAAATGTACACCGCCCTCCATGGGAAACAGAAAGCCTTGTTTCTTTAAGACTCAAGGAGCATAGCCGGGTGCACTGGTGCACACCTGTAATCCCAGCGGCTCGGGAGGCGGAGGCAGGAGGATTGCAAGTTTGAGACCAAAAGCAGTCTGCATAATTTAGCAAGACCCTGTCTCAAAAAGTAAAACAATGGGCTGAGGGTGAAGTTTAGTGGTCCAGCACTTGCAGAGCATGCAAGTGTGAGACCCTGGGTTCAACCCCCAGTACTACAAAAAAGAAACAACAAAAAAAAAGACTCAAGGGGCACAGCCTGGATTCCCTGAAGAAACTGTTCCCATGTGAAATCAGTAACGCCTGTGGAAATAGCAGCAGAGGCCCCTTCCTGTTTCTCCATGTCTCCTCCACACACCGCGCAGACGATGCCACTGCCTTGCAGTCAGCGCCCCTAACTTCAGCACTGCCTCATAACCGGGTCTCCAGAGCTCCTCCAGGGGTCCCGTGGCCACTGAAGACATCATTTTGCATGGGGTGAGTATAGAGCCTCATTAAGCCCTGGAGGAAAGAGCAGCCAGTGTCCCAGAAGCCTTTCCCAGTGGCCTGCCATGGTGTCCACTCTGCCCCAACCCCACGTATGCCCCAGGACTCTGCTTTCACCCTGCAGCCCCGGCTCCAGCAAGGGGCAGGTCCCGAGCCTTTGAGCAGCCTCATCCAGACCAACATCCTCTTTCCCCTTCTCAGCAGTCTGAGCCCCAAGTTCAGTGTCTTCTCTCTTGCTTTCTCCACCAAATAAGCTCCTTGGGGCTTTTGTCTCCAAGACTGAAGCTTCACGTGGGCTCTGGAGTCAGACTGTCTCCAGCACTGCCCCACCCCTGCCCCTCACAAGCCAAGTGTCCCTGGGAACTTCCTCCATGTCTCCAAGCCCCACATTTCTCTTCTATAAAATGGACACGACACTGGCCGCAGGCCCCCCAGGCTGTCCTGGGACACAGCGAAGATGCAAAGGCACTGGGACAGAGCCTGGCATGGGGGGCTCAGGTAGGCACCCATCACACTCCTGGCATTCGCTCGGGGCTGGCTGTGGACACCAGAGGGGGAAATGGATGCAGCCTGCTGAGCCGGCTCCTGAAGGAAGGGCTCTGTGACCTTCGCTGTGGTGAGTGAGGGGCAGGAAGCCGAAGAGAGAATGAAAGAAAGAACAGGAGCCTGAGCGAAGAGGCGGAGTCTCACTAAGTTGCCCTGACCTGTCTCTGGTCAGATCTCAAAAGCCTCTTTGAGGTGGACGCCCAAGCTCCCCTCCTCACCGCATGGAAGGGGTCCACAAGGGTCCACCTCCCCACATTCCCAGCCCCAGGAAGGCCTCTCCCACCAAGAGGGGCTCCTCTTCAGGCAAGCGACAGAGTGAATTCAAGCCAGGCCAACACCCAGGACCTCCAACACCAGTACAGGCAATGATAACCAGCCGCCTGAGGTCCACACAGATGTGGTGGGAAGTCAGACAGCTAGTCCAGATACTTACATCTGGGGTGAGGTGCTTAATCCTTCCAGCCACCATTATTTACTAACATCGTTAGGCTAATGAGACACCAATTGTGACAATGACATGCAGAGATGGGCCTTAAGAAGTCACCACAATCCGGGCGTCACATCACACGCCTGTAATCCCAGCGACTAGGGAGGCTGAGGCAGGAGGATCATGACTTGGAGGCTGGAGGCAGCCTGCACAATTTAATGAGACTCTATCTCAAAATAAGAAACATACAGGGGGTGTGGCTCAGTGGCAGAGCACTTGCCCCATCCATGCAAGATATCCTGGGTTTAACTCTCTAGTATCACAAAAAAATAAATAAAATAAAGGCTGTCACATACTAACATGACACTAATCTTCATCAGTGCCTTAGTCCATTCTGTGTTGCTATAACAACACCACAGACTTGGTAACTGATAAAGAAAAGGAATGTATTTCTGCCCAGTTCTGGAGGCTGCACAGCCAATATCAAGGTGGAGCATCAAGCAAGGGCCTTCTTGCTGAGTCATCCCATGATAGAAGACAGAAGGGCAAGACAGGGCTTGAGAGAGAGAAGGGGCCAAGTAGACTTTGAGAATAAACCCACTCCCACAAGAACTAGCTCGGTCCTATGATAATGACATCAATCCATTCATCAGGATAGAGCCCTCGTGACCTACTCACTAGGCTCCACCCACAACATGGCTGCACCAAGGATTACATTTCCACCACTTGCACCCTGGGGAACACATTCAGACATTGTTGTTAGGTGCCGTCCAGTTGTGTTCAACTCATAGCGACCGTCATAGGGTTTTCAATGTCTAATTGTTTTGAGATTCCCTCAGGAGTGGATTGCCACATCCTTCTCCCATTTTTGCAGTGTTGGGAATCGAACTCAGGAACTCAGAGATTGCAGAGTGGCACTCTACCAACTGAGCTAAATCCCAGCTCCATTCAGACCAGCAATACATTGTCATTTAATACCAGAAATGATACCTGCAGAGTGCTTTCTCTCTGCCAGGCCGAGATCTAAGTGCTTGACATGTATTCATTTAGTTCTCACATCAACTCTACAAGGTGAGGGCTTGTAACCATCTCCATTTTCCTCAGAGGAAACTGAGGCCCAGAGAGACCAAGTCACATGCCCAAGGTCACACAGCAAGCAAGCGTCAGAGCAAAGTGGGAGTCCAGAGACCTCATGATCAGATGTTTATCTGCTCCTGTTTGCTGACCACACTGTGAGAGGTGACCTACTATGTGTCCTTCTCTCCCAGGTGACCACTCCTAGGACCAAACCAACCTCAGTGCCTGACCCACACATCCACTGCATGAACTCTGCCAATGATTGCAGAAGACAGTGGCCCTGAGGGGAGTCCCCCTGCCCCGGCCTGCGCCCCGATATTTCCATGCAAGAATGAGCTCACCATTGGCTGTGCCTTTTCAATTCTCCAGGTCAACATCCACCCGCTTCCTGTAGCGAGGACGGCCATCCACGCCTGCACCAACTGTGCTCTCCCAGATACCGCCAAAGGCCACATGAGGGCAGCCGGGGGTTAGGGGCCCTAAGCCCTGTGTGGCTGTCATGCATGGGGGCCTGAAATACACTCTCATCCACAGACCCAATCTGCCTTGCTGGAGAACTGCACAGACCTGGAGTCAGACAGACCTGGGCTCGGAGCTCTGGCCTTGCTTTTACTGACTCTGTGTCTTTGGGGAAGCCACTTGCCTTCTCTGAGCTTGTTTCTTCATTTGTACAATCCAAAATCCACCAGCCCCTTTCTCATCCTGGTGCTGCGAAGACACGTAAGATACAGGACATAAATGCCAGGCCCAGGGCCATCGCCATCGAAAATGGTCATTGGTAACTGCTAGAACCCAGGGTGGAGAAACTGTGAAAGGGAAGCTTGCCTTGGGCTGCCCCTTAGCCCACTCTCCTTCATTTCTTCCCGCCCCATCTCCCACCCATGGCCTCTGGAGCTGTGACTCAGTATACTGCCCTCTGCTGGCACCTGTGGGTACAGGCCCTCCCAGGAAGCCTGTAATCCAGCGGTTCTCAAAGGATGGCGTCTCAGGCTCCCTGTAGACTTTTAAACACTAGCGATCTCAAAGAGTTTTTGCTTACGTGGCCTGTGTCCATCAATATTGACTGTATTAGAAACTAACACTGAAGTCCTGTAAACATTTAATTCATTAAAAATAATAATAAACCTATTACCTGTTACCATAGATAATATAGAGAATATATTTTTTATTTAAAAAAAAA